>JACEFZ010000601.1:0-292500 GCA_014155875.1 Cepaea nemoralis
TTTCCCCCTTTTCCCTTTTTTTAAACTCCACATTTGTGAATCTGTCATACAATTAAATCATGTTATTCTGCACTGGTACCAGTCAATGAATGTTTGTAGTTTATTTGTAATTGTCTTGTCTCTGGCTGTAAATGGTAGCACAACATCTTGTCTGAGGATGGATTTAGAGGCATTCACTGTGGCATGGCGTTGGTTGGAGGACAAACAGCACACACATTTGATCCTGACTGTAACGGACTCGCATAGGATGCGGAGAAGGTTGAAGACGGGCTTATTCGTGTAGTGTGGCATCTTTCAATTAAAAAACCAAAGATAGGAATTGTTGGATCTTTTCCCCAGACGTTTCCTCCTCCTCCTATTTGTTGTTGTTGTTCTTCTTCCTCTCATTCCTTCTCTTATTTATCCTCTTCTTTCTTCTTCTTCCTCCTCTCCCCTCACCCCCTTCTCCTTCTTCTTCTGCATTATTTCTCAGATGTCAAATCCAGATTCAAATATACACAATTATGATAGCCTCCTGTTAGTTTGTAAACAAAACTTGCTTTGTTTTTTCCTCCAGCTTTTGTTGTTGGGTATCTGATTTATGATTGGGCTGAAAGAAAACACGAGCGACTCCAGCGTAAGAACCCCAGAGACAAAATGTGTGCTGCTGAGTAAGCTTATAGCAGGACAGCTAGTACATTCTGTGACTGATTGTCGATAACTTTGTGTGAATTACGTATTTTATCAAACATCATGTTGAATATGTTAATTACGTACATTATCAGAATTGTATTGAATTTGTGAATTACACTTTTGAATTAATTAGTTGTGTTGTTATATTTGTGAGTTATTTTATTGATGTTATGAATTAAAGGTAAGGGTACTGTCACTGTACCAGGTTTGATCCCATATGGCTCTGCCTCTTCACGCAGAACTCTACTTTGAGTGACAAACCCCAGGAGTCTCTGGGACAAAAATGCACTCATCAACCAAATAACGGAGTCTAAAAAGAAACCCACGACCTTTAGACAAGGCGGTGTGATCATTTTGCCTTGCGATTAGAATTTGTGAATGAAACGCTTAAATTAATGAGTTGTGTTGTTATGTTTTTTTAAATAGTTATTTCGTTAATGTTATGAATTATGTTGATGAATTTAAAAGACTTTGAGTTATGTATTGTGTCGTTAAATATGTTCTCTACTCGGTGGTACATAGTTAACCTAATGCTGGTGCTTTTCCTTAGGTGATATTGTGTCTTATTTACTAAGGTTGTCTTAATTTTTCTATCACGGGGTATACCTTTTGGTTAAGGTTTGTCTTTTCTCTTCTGTTGTGTTGTCATGAGGTACTTTAAGGGCTGAACAAGCATTTTTCCTCTTCTACCTTGTAGTGTATAGGAACCTTAAGATCTTTTAATCTGTCCTTCTCTATTAAGATGTGCATGGCGACATTTAGGCTATGTTTACTTCTTTTCCATTTTCACAATATGGTCTCAGAACAGTTTCATGTTTCGTCAGCTTTTCTTACAGCTGCTTCTTATGTGTGATAGTTTTCCAATGAAAGGGACCTAACCATTGTAGAAAAATGGCTCATAATCAGCATTATATCTCAGTAAATTATATTAATTTGGTCATAGTAAATACCAGAGTGGCTTAAAGAGAACAGTAATGAAACGCAAAGTTCCTGGAAGATGAGGCAAGATTGACCAGCACAAAGATGGGCACAGGATTTTGAAGAAACCTTGGCCATGAAAATGCACGAGGCAGTGAATTGAAAGATGGAAGTCTTGATGAGAGCAGTATTGTGTAGAGTAACTTCTACTGGGGGATGATAGCCATGTGGTTTATAGGCATATATGATATTGTTTAGTCTTTCTTCTTCTTTATTGTTAAATGTCCTTCCTCTTCTTCACATGCCTGGTCTGGAGGAGATATCAGCGATCATGACTCCATTCCTCTGTCATCTGATATTTTGATGAGTTAAATGTTGTTTATATTATTATTATTTTCCGCCCAGCAATTTAAGCTGACCTCATCTTTCTCTGTCTTCCTCTCTTCTCGTGCTTAATATTTTCTTTATTCCACCTTTTGTTGATATGGACCATACATTTTGCTTGTCTAATATGTATGATTTAATATGGATTAGTGATCATGTAACATCTGCAGCTCTCAGTACCTCACTGTTTGTTTCCTTCTCCGTCCATGTTATCTTCAATATTCTTCTGCGTCCATGATAACCTCAACATTATTCTCTGCCCATGATATCTTACACATTCTTCTCTGTCCATGGTATTCTCAACATTCTTCTCTTTCTTTCATTTTGATTCATCTCATTCATTCATTCACTAGCATGTCCTTTACAGAACCTCGCTCCCATAACAACCTTCCGGAAAACCTCTCGATCACAAGCAAGATGTCCCGCGTCTGATACACCCATCTGGAGATCATCCGCCACATCCTGCACCCATCTTCTCTTTGGCCTTCCTCTTCCTCTCTTCCCAGGCATATACCCTTCCATTATTGTTCTCTCCAAACTTTCATGACGTTTCAAGTGACCAAAATACTTCAATTTTCTTTGTTTTATCGTCTTTAATAGCCAACCCTCCTCAATATTCAACTCTTGAAGTATGGATGCATTTGTTCTTTTCTTTACCCAAGATATTCTTAGAACTCGTCTATAACATTTATATTCAAAGGCGTTTATGCGCTGTTCAGCTTGTTTAGTAAGTGTCCATGTCTCACAGGCGTATGTTGCAATGGGAAAGATGCATGCTCTTAAAAATCTAATTTTGTAGTTCTGTCTGTCCCACTCCATAATTTATTCATCTGTTTTAGTCTTTGAAGAGCAATGGATATTCGCCGTTTAATTTCTTTCATTGTGTCACCGTTGTTGGTAATCAATGACCCAAGATATTCAAAATTTTCCACCACCTCCAATTTTCCCCATTAATGTATATTTCTTTCTCCATAGTAGTTTTATCTGTATGCATTATCTTTGTTTTTGCTATGTTAAGATATAAGTTGTGATTTTCACTATTCAATTGGGTTGAGGCTATTAGGTTTTCTATGCCATTCTGTGTTGTGGATAGTAATACTGTATCATCAGCATATCGAATCTCTGGTATGTCATGACCGCCGATATTTAGGGCATCATATAGCTCCCTGTTTATATCATCTCTTACATTTCTCATTATATTTTCGGCGTACAGGTTAAACAAATAGGGTGACAGCACGCAGCCCTGACGGACTCCTTGCTTGATGTCAAACCAATCTGATGTCTCGCCATCTATTCTAACTGCTGCTTGTTGGTCTAGATAGAGCATTTTTATGAGTTGTACTACATGTGATGGAAAGCCCATATTCCTCATGATTTCCCAAAGTTTCTGATGTTGTACACAGTCAAATGCCTTTGAATAATCCACAAAACATGAGAATAGGTTTACATTAAATTCTCTGCACTTCTCTATTATTAAACGCATGTTGAATATGTGATCTCTTGTTCCTCTTCCTTGTCTAAATCCAGCTTGAACCACGTTAATCTCTTCTTCCATTTTCTTACGAAGTCTTCGCATTATGACTTTTAGTAGAATTTTACTTGCATGACTGATCAGGGCAACAGTTCTATAGTTGGTGCATAATTTCAGGTTGCCCTTTTTTGGTATTGGAATGAAGATAGTTCTCTTCCAATCTTTTGGCCATATACCATATTTCCAAATCTTTGTACAAATTGCATGATATATGTGTATGCTTTCTTCTCCTCCCGCTTTAATTAGTTCAGCTGGTATCTCATCATATCCAGGTGATTTACCATTCTTCAGGTTCCTTATAGCCCTAGCAATTTCGTCTAATGAGGGTTCAGGTTCTGTCTCTGCTGCCATTGGCTCATGTATCTCATTCATATCTCATTGTCACTCATATCATACATTCCACTGCAGTACTCCTGCCATCTTTCTAGAATTTGTCTAGATTCTGTTAAGGTATTTCCCATCTTGTCACAGATAACATTCAATTGAGGTCGAACATTTCTTGTCAATAACTTCATTTCTTTGAACATTTCATAATCTCTTCCAGCCTTATGATATTGCTCTATTCTGGTACAGCAATCTTGTATATATTGATTTTTGTCCTTTCTTATTTCTCGAGTTAAAGATTTATACTTCATCCTGCTGTTATCGGATTCACCTCCTTTCTGTTTAAGCTCCCTTCGTTGTTTTATTAATTCTAACGTGTATGATGTAATTCATGGCTTAAGCTGCTTTTTCTTGATCGGAATTAGATCTTTGGCTGCAGTTATCAAGATATCTCTAGCTTGTACTGCCAGTTCATCAGGTGTCATTTCTTCTTGTACAGACATCAAGACCCCAAAGCGATTCCTAACTTCTATGTTGTATGCATCTGGTATTTTTGTGAGATCAAATCGAAGTGGCCTTGGTCCTCGGGTAAGCTTTTTGAGTTTTAATTTCAGATCTGCTTCTAATAACTGATGATCTGTAACACAGTGTGCACTTCGTAGAGTTTTTGCAGATGTTATGCTTGATCTCCATCTTCTTTGTATTAAAATATAATCTATATGATTTTTGGTAAAACTGTCTGGAGACTTCCCCATATTGTAAATATTTTCTTTCATCTGAATTCAAATGGGAAAGTGTAACATACTCCATGTTTTGAAAACATTTACTTTTATCTGGATACAAACCTGATTATTTTTTTTAAAAGTCAGAACAGGACACTGGTAAATAGTATAACTAAACATCTATTTCTCCCACAGAGACTTAATAAATAGGAGACCTACAACACAGAAGACAATTAAAGACACTTGACTAATTTGGGAAGGACATGAAGGGAGTTGTAGGAGATAGGAGGGTTTGGCTAGAATTGTTGTAGGAATATGTTTCATTGAGGATACACAGAAGATGTAGGAGACTCTGTCACTGTCATCTATTGTCTAGAGTACTTTACGGTGTAGGACAGGGGGAGTTTTGAGCCTGAGGAATTAAGTTCACCTGGCTAGTACAGTCGGCGCGAACTGTGCAGTTGGGGTTTTCCTTCGTTTTTGCCTTCCCCCCCCCCCCCCCCCCCCCCCCCACCCCCGACAGAAAAAATCCACACCTTACCAAGGATTTGAACCCAGGTCTCCCAAAGAAAGAACACTGTATTCTAGTCACTCGATCAGTCGCTCCTCACCTCTGAAAAATCTTTAACTGCAAATTAAAACCCAGAGGTAAAAATCCCGGATCAAACCCCGCATCGTTTAAGAAATCTGTTGCAGGCAGTTATTACTTCATAAAGTTTTTAGATCTTAAGAATGAGACAGAATCGGCGTCAGAAACTATGAAAAGGGAGCTAATGTGTCAAATGGAGGGGTTGTTAAATTTACGTGTTAGATCCCTTACCAAAGGCCAGAACTTTTATGGCTAATGGTCTGCGTAAGTGAAATGATTGAACAACCATACCTACCTGGTGGTTGTATCACATCACTCGGTTGCCTGAAAACACTGGAAGTCCAACTGCGAGAATGCCTCAGTTAGAAATTATACAAAGAGGCAAATACGGCTGAATACTGCTCTGTGTATAACCGCATATGATTGTGAATCTTGGGCATTGCAGTATCAGTTGGGGAGCAACTTAACACTGCCCCAGCTATACCTCTTAACAGCATTGTCTGTGCACGTTGGGCACATTAAATCACATTGTAGTTGGACTCTGAAGATAACGTTTGTGCAGCTGATAGGAGGCTATGCTTATAATGTCATGAGCGCGGCCGGACGAGGATTCGCCGCCCGCATTCTTCATCCGCTAACAGGCAAAAACAGGTCACCTATCCCTCCTGGCATTCAAGCCTACAAGATGTGATGCCCCTATAACATCACATCCAATAGCTGGTTACTGCATGGGGAAATCTTTTAACATATTGGATACTGTAAAGAGTAGGTATTACGGCCACCGCCCTGTCAGGAGTGTAATGATTGTAAACCTACTCTGTGCGAATAATATTATAGAAGTTTGAATTCCTTCGTGAAAATATTGAGAGCGTACAATTATTGATGGGAACGGCTGTAATGCAGTGGTTTACACGCCCCAGGAACATTGGGCATTTGGTAGTAGATCCATATTTGTATAGACCATGAGGTACTCTTAAGGGTGATGCACACCAGCCGCCTTTACTCCCAAAGATATTTCCTTGTACCCGTTTTAGGACTGGATCTATCTGGTGGGTGCAGATTCAAACCCCTGCCCAGCGGCTGGAAGGCTAGCATCTAGCCACTACGCTATGGCGGCTTCCGTTAACATACACGGCATCAGCTAACTTCTGTCTATACATGTCTGTTAACATACCATTGTGTCCCATGCTGTTGTTGTTTGTCCATCAAGAATGATGATGACCATTCATTTCATGCAGTTGGGTTGAAAGTATGGAGCCGTGGATTCTAAGATGGCTGATAAGGCCTATTTTGGCTCGAAATGTTCTTTGACAATGTGGACAAAGAATGCTTGACCTTTCTGGAGGAGGATTTCCTGCAGTGGTTTTTCTGTCCTGCCTTTTCTTCACAGCTCTTGCAGTCCTGGTTGCCTCACACGTGACTGCACCCTTGCGTAATGATGCACGCCACGAATTTCGGTCTCTGGCATTCTCCTAGGTGTCATTATGAATTCCAAAAACATTCAGTGAGACTTTCAGAGTGTCGTTAAAGCGTGTCCTCTGGCCGCTTTGGGGGCGTTTACCACAACGCAACTCGCCGTAAAAAATTCATTTAGGGAGCCTGTGATGTGGCATGCGAGTTAAGTGACCAGCGAATCTGATTCTTCATTAGTAAAGTGTGGATACTGAGCATGGACGCTCTTTCTAGGACTTCAGTGTCTCGTTGGATGAAGAATGACTTGCGCGATGAATTGGATTAAAGTGAGGAAGAGTTGCACAATTCGTCGACCTCACTCTCACGCCTGAGTCCATCTGAGTTCCATGCTATATCGTGCTCAGTGAATATCTGTCTTATTTGTGACAACTTCGTTCCACTACAAACTACAAAAATGTCGTGAACCTGGGAAAAATTTGGTTTTTATTTTATTTTATTTTTTTTCGTTCGCTCGCTTTGAACTCAAACGTAGTCCATACGCGTTCTACTACTTCTAGTGCACTGGACTAATTTTTGCGTGTGGATTATCTTTCCCTGTTACCAGAATCCGCCGCCATCTGGCGAATTCACGGCGAATTAAGAGGTACTTGTAATTTACGTGTCCAAGTCAACAACGAGAAGTCAACATTTTAGTCCAACTGACCTGTGTAGGGGTTGAACCCGCTACCTCGGCATCAGCACACCGGATGTTTAAGAACGACAGCTCTTATCCAATTAGCCACACTGCTTTTATTGAAGTCAACCTTCCGGACACCAGGATGGGGGTTTGTTGTCAATGAAATACCTAAAACCTGTGGTGGAAGGAATCATTACCACCAAAGCCGATCCGTATGTGCTGTGATGAGTTACTAACGTGACTTTCTGCAGATGTGAAGTTCCAGCAAAACTAGTCTTGCACACCCCGCTGGCTTGTGGACTTGACAAAAGTTCAGGAGGGTACTGCAAAACAGTCCCCGCGGAGATGGTGCCGGGTCGGAAGGGAAATCTCTTCACAGCCCTCACTCGGATAGATACAAGCCCTATACGGGGCTTAAGCAACCTGAACACCGGTGCCCAGGATTTGCCACTAGCAGTCTTCTTCTGAGCTTGCCTGTTCCGTGGTGAAGAGACTACAGATGCAGTTCGAAACACAGCTATGGGTGATTTGGCTGCAGACCGCCTGAACGTAAACTTGCTAAGAGATCACAACAGCAATAAATGCTGGCGTTGACTGCGACGTCCTCTGACGGATATGCAACTAACTTTAGTCTTCACAAACAAATAACAATTGGAGTTATTTACTTGGAGGTTTGAGTGCCAACGTAGAATAAGTACAGTAGTTGTATATTGGTGGAGAGCATATAAATAACTTACGTTATACTGATGATATCGCCTTGATAACAAGGCAGAAGGATCTACAGGAAATGATAGATATAGTGGTTGTAGAAAGTGAAAAAAACAATGGGCCTTAGTTTGGATAATAGAAAAACAGAAGTCATGGTGATATCAAAGAAGGAGATTGTGCCCAATTGTTCAATTAATGTAAAGGACGTTATTTTGGGGCAAGTGCAGAAATTCAGATATCTAGGCACACGAATAATATCAGATGGAAAATACATCACTGAGATAAAGAACAAAATAGGACAAGCAAAAACTTCACTCTATTAAATGAAGAACGTTTTGTGTAATAAACCATTGTCTTTGATAGTTAGAAAAAGAGTTCTTACATGTTACATAGAACCAGTTGTAACATACAGCTGTGAATCATGGGCACTTAGTAAACAGGTTAAAAAAAAATCCATGGAAGCCTCGGAGATGTGGTTTTATAGAAGAATGCTGAAAATTAATTAGACAGGCAAAATGAGCAATCAGGACGTTTTAATGGGAAGCTGAGTCGCAAAGACAACTTATTAGACAGAGGCAGCCATCGTCTTTTGGCCACATCATGGGAACACAACAACTGGAACATGTTGTGACAACTGGAAAGATTTGCGGAAAGAGAGATAGAGGAAGACAGCGTGAGACCATTCTTGACAGTCTTGTGTCATGGCACGGAAGGGAGTCAACACCCGAATTGATCCATGACGTCGGAGATAGTAATTTGTGGAGAGGCATGATCGCCGACGCCAGCCGGCAAGGCACTGGATGATTCTCTTACACTCAGTCGTAGATCCTCCCCTACTCCAAACTTCTCACACACACACACACACACACACACATGGAGAGAGCAAGAGGGAACATGGACAATAAACGGACATGGTTAATTTTTGTTACACGACTTTAATTATTCAAAATCGATTTTACTTAAGCTCTAAAACAAGTTTTATAATGTAATTGCAAAATGGATGAGAAAATAAATAATATGAAAGACATTCACGTTAAAGGACATATTAAACAGTGACAGCAATGGCCATACATGAAGATGCCAGTTGCTTGACATTCTTCTATTACATTGCTGAAGAGGACAGGTGAGTTGCTACACCCGACTGCCTAGACAACTAGCTAACAGCATAGTCAGGTTGAGAATTCAGCTTCTAAATGCTTACTTTCGAAAATTTCAGATATTAGAAGCCATTGCCCGCCTTGGACAACAATCACCTTCCAATTAATATCCAAATTGTGGCTGACTCGGTCAGGTTGATTACTCTGACCCTGGCGATTGACCGTAATATAACTTCTCTTCTCAGGTTTTGAACGGGGTAGGGGAAATGGTAGAGTGGAATTCAAGATGAACGCTGGAGATGACACTTTGAATCACACAAGTGAACCAGGCGCCACTTATCAAATATAAGGCACAGGAGTTGCGGTCTGCTCCTTCCCACCTTTCACTTAGCTACGTTACTGCAAGAGTCTTCAACAATGCGAATGGCATATTGGAATCTTCTTGGGTCTGTAACTCTTCTGTGATTTAGTATATCTACTTCCTGCAGATCCACCATGTCAATCAATACTACTAATTACAGTGCAGACCTGATAAGACGAACTCACCTAGTGCTCAAGAAATAGTTCTTTTTATCAGAAATTCCTCTTATAAGAGCCCAAGCATTTAGTAATGCATTTACAGCGTACAATACAATATTGTTCTTAACAGAAATTAGCCACATCCGAGATCGAATTAAGTGGTCTGCACTGTATTACATTGTTATTAAAAGTATCTTTTAGTAAACCCCTCACTCCTTTTCATTCATAAACCGCAAATATATTCAGGGTGATCAGGCATCCTGACTTTACCAGTCCAGTCCCGAATGGAAAAAAAATGTATCACGTCGAGGGGGTTCGAAAACATGTCCAACGAACCGGTAAGCAAGCGTGCTAACGCTTCTGTTTGTTATGTAACATGCCGAATTCGTAATTTAACTGATTCAGTGCCGAGGGATAATATATCTCCATTTGTGACCTTCCATTTGGGCAGAAGGACGATATATTGCCAAACTAGGATTATCGTGTTATTTGTTTTGTTTCACTGTATCTTCCGCAATTTCAATGCTCAATGAACGGAAATTTACATTATAACACTTGTTCATTTGATTGTGTAGCCCGGTGGGGAGTATCCCCCCCCCCCCCCCCCCCCCGAGGGGGAAGTTTAGGGTTTCCTGGTCGGGGGGGGGGGGGGGGGGAATAAGATTATTTCAAGATCGCATCACTACACGAATTGATTACTTGCTAATGTTTTTCACTCCATACTTTACGGTTCTGTAATTCTCGCCCTTCTGAAATTCGTTTTATAACGTAAGTAGGCCCGCAAATCGCGTTTTATGTAGACGTCGAGACTTGTTCTAGTATGTGTTATTACATATAGCTTCTATTTTTACGTATACTGTTTAGGGGCGGGGGAGGGGGTATAGGGGGAAATGGCATTCTGAACACATGGTGAAGGGGACACTGGGCCAAAATAAGGTTCAGAACCACATGTGTGCCATGTTTGGTCCAATCCTACTCTTTGTTTGGCAGTAAATCCGTTAACTCGGTTCATCCTGGTAAGTGACTTCTTGTCCTTGAGCTGCGTCCCTTTCATCGCCCAATGGAACATAATCCCTCAACATCCTCACGCCAAATCCTTTGTAGACTTGTCCATTACTGGTTGCATTTTGCAGCTAAAGTTTTATACAGGGTGAGATAGCCAGTCTCACACCAATCCTCTTTTGTCGCCTCTTACGACATGCATGGTAGCTTTCATTATTACTATTCTTTGATTCCCTTGTGGGTCCCGATAACACACGGGCGAGTAAGTGGTTATCACGACTTAAATTCCTTGATTACGATGAAGAGTCGAAGTGTCTGCACTCGGGGCGAGTCCAGACACGCTCAGCGCCTCCGTGCAGAAGTCGAAAGGCATGGATTACAACACTCATTGCGAGCTGGTTAGCTATATTTGGAAACCGTCCACGCCAATAATCATTACGTCTAGCTCCATACTTCGAAAACCGTACAGAGAAGATTTAATTTATTCCTTGTAGGTTCACCATCATCGTGTGTCATGCCGAGGTGGGGGGAAAGGGGGGGGGGGCGTGTTTCGCAATCTCGGACAATCACCAGAGTTTCCGTTATCCCAGGTCATCAAGGCGTTTATCTCTTTGCCTTCCCCTTACTCTTTCCCCCATAAATGTTGCTAGTTGTCAATAGGTTTTCAAGTATTTTTCTCCTCATAACGGGCCGTGTGAACTGCCTGGAGCAAACTGGGCTAACGAGAAATACATACACAGGTCAATACATCAGTAATATTCACTTTGGTGTATAATAATTAAACAGATGCATGACAATAAAAATAAATAGACAAACCCTTTGTATTTTCTGTCATAGGTATGTACACTATTATACCATCTTTTCATTCTTCATTCCAGACTACCCCTAACCCTGCTCCCCCCCCCCCACCCACCCCGAATCCTTTTATTTCCCCTCTGAGGAATGTAGGCCCCCAATGAACTTTTGCGATTCCTGCAGCTCCCTCATGTCCTCCCTACATTCCTGCAGTTCCCTTATGACCTCTTCTCTCCCCCCCCCCCCCCCCCCAATATTATACATATATATGATGTCATTGATTTTATTCTCCATTTGTATTCAGGTCTCCCTCTAGTCCTGTTTGCCCTGTGGTCCAGAGAAGAGACTTCCCAGCGATACTACTAGAGGGTTTCTTTCCACTGAGATCAAACTATCAGTACGACAATAACCGCTATCATTATCATCACCATTATTTAACATCACATTAATTCCACTATCATCACCGTCTCCATTTCCAGTACCATCTCACACGATCACCAGAGTCGTGTATCAGCTCTGTGTTCTTGTCTTGACTATGCCATGTGGCATATTTATTTCTTTACCATTCCCTTGTTCTTTACCCATAATTCTTGCCGTTTGTCACCAAGTTCTCTAGTGTTTTTTTTTCACATAACTATTGTCTACGTCTAATTTATGTAATAATTTTCAGGTTTTCCATTGTTTCTTGTATGACCTGCTCTTTTCTCTTTATTTTTTGGGTGGGGGAGAGCACTGTCCATGATACTCTTTGCATTTTCTTCAGAAACCACATGTCAACTGCCATTAGATGTTTTTCAGCTTGTCTCCTCATTATCCACCTTTCAGATTCAAATAAAAGTACATATTCTGTGTAACTTTTCAACACTCTTTCTCGTTGTAACTGACATCTTTTTTATTGGTCAGTATGTTTTCCATCTTGCACATTTTTATCTTTGCCATATACGCATACTTACACATACATGTGTTCAAAATCGCTCGCGTTGCACATTGAAAAGGTGGCAAAATGAATGTGATATTTATGAATTTCGACGCAGTGTAGGGTGAATTTATTTCAGATAACCAATGGTGGTATTTAACGGTCCTGTAAGACAGCCATTTTTGGCGTTAAAGTTTTAAGAAATCTGATAAAATAAACATATTATACAATGATACAATTGTCATATATACGCACTCATATACTCGTGCACATATATCTATACATAGGTGTGTACGTCTGTACACATACGCGTACATAATATGTATATAATATTATATTTGTACAAATGTAGACAGACCGAAAGATAGAGAAACATTATGTTTAGAATAGATTAGATTAGATAGGGAAAGGGCACCAGTCCGAAACACATATAGAATTATAATTTCTTACTTTCGGAGGCACAATATGAAATTAGAGAATAGAGCGAAAGTAGCCCTAGAGACCTTGAACAATAAGATCATTAATAATGTGCTAATTGATCGACACGCATATAAGATAAAGGGGAAGAGAATAGTTATCAGAAGCACAGCTAGCGGCGTAACCCGTTCTGTCAGCAAGGTGTTGATTTTCTCTATTTATATTGTGCTCTCTGCTTGATCTTTTGCCTTTGATGTGCGGTAATCATCTTTGAACTTATATTCTAATTTCGTAACGGCAGACATCTGTGTTCTTCATTAGTTGTCCACATTATCCCTAATTTGTCTAGTGTCGCGTTTCCACAAGTTTCCATACCGTCTTCTGTTGTAGTAGGAATTATATTCGTCCTCATCTTGTCCTCGTTGCCTTGCTCTTCTCCAGGAAGTATGGCGTCTTGCGGCAGGCCGTCTGTCTTCTCTATTGTATACGTCTGGATACCAGCGATCGAACCGCTGCCGTCTTTGCCAGGGATTTGAAGAATCGTCATTGTTGCCCAAGTTGTCATATTGATTGTAGTATTGGGTAGGTCGTCGACGATTTTGTCGCCTCGGCCAACCTGAAAGCACGCTGTTGTTTTCATCTGCACTGCTACTTTGTTCGCTACTAATACTGACGCTTCTACGCTTTCTCACGATGTCGCCGTTCAAGTTTTGTCCTTCAGCAGTCGGTGTAGTTGGATTGTTGTTAATGTCGTAGTAGCCAATACCACCATCATCATCATCAATAGTATCATCATCATCAACAGTATCGTCATCACTATCATCGTCATCCGAGGAAGATTCAGAAATGGTAGATCTGATACTGTTTTTAGAGTTAATATCATCGATGTCATGTGTTGCACTGTGATGGTTAAAATAATTAAAATTGTGACCCGGTTCGTTTCCATGTAAATAGAAATCACGCACTTCATTTCCGTTCGCATAAATATCAACAACTTCGGCATTACCGTTGATATAGTGACCACGATTTACTTCATTTCCCTTTGCGTATCTATCATCTTCGTCATTTCCGTTGCCATGAATACCATGGTCGGCTTCATTTCCCTTCACGTAACTATCATCATGGTCGTCATTTCCGTTATCGTATATACCATGATCTGCTTCGTTTCCCTCCACATAACTATCATCATCTTCGCCATTTCCGTTGTCGTTAATACCATGATGTGGTTCATTTCCGTTGTCAGACTGGCCTTGATCATAGTTGAAGGACTTGTCATTGTTGTCAAGCAGACTTTGATCAAGGCTGAAGGACGAGTCAATTTCGTCGTTCACGTCGTGATCATTAATAGCGGCGCCTTCGCCGTGTGGTGGGCTAAAGTCTTGAGGTACGTCACCATCTTTAGAAGTCCCGCCTTCGCCGTGTGGTGGGCTAAAGTCTTGAGGAACGTCGCCATTGTTAGAAGAACCCGCCTTCACCATGAGGAGGGTTATAGTCTTCAGGAAAGTCACCATTGTTAGAAGCCCCGCCTACGCCATGAGGAGGGCTAAAGTCTTGAGGAATGTCACCATTGTTAGAAGAACCGCCTTCGTCAAGTGGAGGACTAAAGTCTAGAGGAACGTCACCATTGTTAGAAAACCCGCCTTCGCCATGAGGAGGGCTAGAGTCTTGAGGAACGTCACCATTGCTAGAAGCCCCGCCTTCGCCGTGAGGAGAGCTAAAGTCTTGAGGAACATCTCCATTGTTAGAAGACCCGCCTTCGTCATGAGGAGGGCTAAAGTCTTGAGGAACATCACCATTGTTAGAAGCCCCGCCTTCGCCGTGAGGAGGACTAAAGTCTTGAGGAACGTTACCATTGTTAGAAGATCCGCCTTCGCCGTGAGGAGGACTAAAGTCTTGAGGAACGTCACCATTGTTAGAATCCCCGCCTTCGCCTTGAGGAGGTTTTAAGTCTTGAGGAACGTCACCATTGTTAGAAGATCCGCCTTCGCCATTAGGAGGGATAAAGTCTTGAGGAACGTCACCATTGTTAGAATCCCCGCCTTCGCCTTGAGGAGGTTTTAAGTCTTGAGGAACGTCACCATTGTTAGAAGCCCCGCCTTCGCCATTAGGAGGGATAAAGTCTAGAGGTACGTCACCATTGTTAGAAGACCCGCCCTCGCCATCTGGTTGGCTAAATTCGTGAGGTAAATCTCCATTGATAGAAGATCCGCCTTCAACATGAGTTGGGCTAAAGTCTTGAGGTGCGTCACCATTGGTAGAAGAACCGCCTTCGCCATGAGGAGGACTAAAATCGTGAGGTACATCACCATTGTTAGAAGCCCCGCCTTCGCCATTAGGAGGGCTAAAGACTTGAGGTACGTCACCATTGGTAGAAGATCCGCCTTCGTCACGTGGCGGGTTAAAAACTTGAGGTATGTCACCATTATTCGAAGCCCCGCCTTCGCCATGTGTAGGGCTAAAATCTTTAGGTATAACACCAATGTTCGAAGCCCCGCCTTCGCCATCTGGGGGGATCAAGTCTTGAGGAACGTCACCATTGATAGAAGCCCCGCCTTCGCCATGTGTAGGACTAAAGTCTTGTGGTGCGTCACTATTGGTTGAAGCCCCGCCTTCGTTATGGTCAACTTCAGATAAGTCTAGGTGCCGATTTTGACCAAAGCTGGAGGGTTGGTCGTTTTCCTCATCGTCTATGTCGTTGGTAAAGCTCTCTTGCTGCTCTTTGCTAGATCCGCCATTAGTGTGGCTATCGTCATTCTTTGCACCGTGAATACTAAATATGTCAATAGTGTTATGCCCTGGTTGTTGTTCATTGCTAGATCCACCATTAGTATGGCTAGCGTCATTCTTTGTGCCGTGAGTAATAGGTATGTCAATAGTTTTATGCCCTGGTTGTTGTTCATTGCTAGATCCACCATTAGTATGGCTAGCGTCATTCTTTGTGCCGTGAGTAATAGGTATATCAATAGTGTTATGCCCTGGTTGTTGTTCATTGCTAGATCCACCATTAGTATGGCTAGCGTCATTCTTTGTGCCGTGAGTAATAGGTATTCAATAGTTTTATGCCCTGGTTTGTTGTTCATTGCTAGATCCACCATTAGTATGGCTAGCGTCATTCTTTGTGCCGTGAGTAATAGGTATATCAATAGTTTTATGCCCTGGTTGTTGTTCATTGCTAGATCCACCATTAGTATGGCTAGCGTCATTCTTTGTGCCGTGAGTAATAGGTATATCAATAGTGTTATGCCCTGGTTGTTGTTCATTGCTAGATCCACCATTAGTATGGCTCGCGTCATTCTTTGTGCCGTGAGTAATAGGTATGTCAATAGTGCTATGCCTTGGTTGTTGTTCATTGCTAGATCCACCATTAGTATGGCTTAGCGTCATTCTTTGTGCCGTGAGTAATAGGTATAGTCAATAGTGTTTATGCCCTGGTTGTTGTTCATTGCTAGATCCACCATTAGTAATGGCTAGCGTCATTCTTTGTGCCGTGAGTAATAGGTATATCAATAGTGTTATGCCCTGGTTGTTGTTCATTGCTAGATCCACCATTAGTATGGCTAGCGTCATTCTTTGTGCCGTGAGTAATAGGTATATCAATAGTTTTATGCCCTGGTTGTTGTTCATTGCTAGATCCACCATTAGTATGGCTAGCGTCATTGTTTGTGCCGTGAGTAATAGGGTATATCAATAGTTTTATGCCCTGGTTGTTGTTCATTGCTAGATCCACCACTTAGTATGGCTAGCGTCATTGCTTTGTGCCGATGTAGTAAGTAGGTTATGTCAATAGTGTTATGCCCTGGTTGTTGTTCATTGCTAGATCCACCATTAGTATGGCTAGCGTCATTCTTTGCGATGTAAGTAGTAGTTATGTCAATAGTTTTATGCCCTGGTTGTTGTTCATTGCTAGATCCACCATTAGTATGGCTAGCGTCATTCTTGTGCTGTAGTAGTAGTGTATGTCAATAGTGTTATGCCCTGGTTGTTGTTCATTGCTAGATCCACCATTAGTATGGCTAGCGTCATTCTTTGTGCTGTGAGTAATAGGTATGTCAATAGTGTTATGCCCTGGTTGTTGTTCATTGCTAGATCCACCATTAGTATTGCTAGCGTCATTCTTTGCGATGTGAGTAGTAGTTATTTCAATAGTGCTATGCCCTGGTTGTTGTTCATTGCTAGATCCGCCATTAGTATGGCTAGCGTCATTCTTTGCGCCGTGAGTATTAGACGTTTCAGCCGCAATATGTCCTACTTGTTGTTCATTGCTAGATCCGCCATTAGTATGGCTAGCGTCATTCTTTGCGCCTTGAGTCCTAGACGTTTCAGCCGCAATATGTCCTACTTGTTGTTCATTGCTAGATCCGCCATTAGTATTGCCAGCGTCATTCTTTGCGCCGTGAGTACCTGACGTTTCAGCCGCGTAATGTGATACTTGTTGTCCATGGCTAGCTACACCTCCTCCATTAATACGGTTAGCATCTTGTATTGCGCCATAACTACTAAACACACCAACAGCGTTATGCCCTGTTTGCTGTCCAATGCTAGCTGCGTCCTCCACTATTATTATGGCTAGTGTCTTTCGTTGCTCCGTTACCAATAAATATATCAGTCGCGGTTTGTTCTGCTAGCTGCTCGCTGCTAGCCGCGCCTCCACCTTTAATACTGTTAGCGTTTTGCGTTGCACTATTACTATTAAACACATCAACAGCGTTCTTTCCTGTTTGCTGTCCGTTGATAGATGGACTTCCGCCATTATTATGGCTAGCGTCTTGCGTTGCGCCATAACTACTGAACACATTAACAGCCTTATTTCCTGTTTGCTGTCCATTGATAACTGGGCCTCCGCCATTATTATGGCTAGCGTCTTGTGTTGCCATGTTACCAATAAATACATCAGCCGCGTTTTGTTCTGCTAGCTGCTCATTGCTAGCCGCGCCTCCACCAATAATACTGTTAACGTCTTGCGTTGGGCCATAATTACTAAACACATCACCTGCGTTATTTCTTGATTGCTGTCCTTTGATAGCTGGGCCTCCGCCATAACTATGGTTAGCGTCTTGCGTTGCTACGTTACCATAAAATGTATCAGCCGCCTTTTGTCCGACTTGCTGGTCATCGTTAGCTCCACCTCCTCCATTACCATGGCTAGCGTCTTGTGTTGCTACGTTACTGGTTGTTGTCTCATGCGTGTTATATCCTGCTTGCTGTCCATTGCTAGTGTCTTGCGTTGCTCCGTTACCATAAAATGTTTCGGCCGCGTTTTGTCCGGCTTGCTGATCATCGTTAGCACCACCTCCGCCATTTGCATGGCTAGCGTCTTGCGTTGCTACGTTACTGGTTGTTGTCTCATGCGCGTTTTGTCCCGCTTGCTGTCCAATGCTGGCTATGATTCCAGCATTATTATTGTTAGCGTCTTGCGTTGCCCCGTTACCATAAAATGTATCAGCCGCGTTTTGTCCGGCTTGTTGGTCATCGTTAGCTCCACCACCTCCATTATCATGGCTAGCGCCTTT
Organism: Cepaea nemoralis; assembly: GCA_014155875.1. NCBI lineage: Eukaryota > Metazoa > Mollusca > Gastropoda > Stylommatophora > Helicidae > Cepaea > Cepaea nemoralis. Next base: position 18,194 of record JACEFZ010000601.1, read on the forward strand.
TGTTGCTACTTGATTGTTGGATGCCGCATGAGCGGCATGACCTGCTTGCTGTCCATTACTAGCAGAACCTCCACCATTATTGTAGCTAGCGTCTTGCGTTGCCCCGTTACCAATAAATGTATCAGTCGCTTTTTGTCCGATTTGCTGATCATCGTTAGCTCCAACTCCTCCATTAGCATGGCTAGCGTCTTGCGTTGCTACGTTACTGCTTGATGCCCCATGAGTGCTATGTCCTGCATGCTGTCCCTCGCCATGCTGACCATTACCAACACCAGGCGACAACCCAATCTCGCCATGGCTGCCGATTGGACCTTCGTGGATAACATGTTGATTTTGATCAATGGCGACACTCTTACCGGCAATATGAAAAGCAATCGGGTCCTGTGGAAACACCGGTGCCTCGCCGTTCTGCTCTGCTCGATTTCCGTTGACCCCACCAAGCTGCGCATCATTGAGGAACTGTCTGTTCGCACCACGGGCGGGGTAATGATTGGCTCCTGGGCCGACTCCCTGATTTAGATCAGCTCTAGGATCACCGCCACGTTGATGCGCAAATGAATTTGTTGGGTTTCCGTTGACCGGCGGGCCTTCGTCGGGATATGGTAACTGTTCATTCGGGCCCCCATTAGGTCCCCCATTTGGGCCTCCGTTCGGTCCCCCATTTGGGCTCCAGCTGGGATAATTATTGGCCAGGGGTTCCTCATTTGGCTCAATAACTTGACCGTTACCGCCGGCAAAATTGTAGGGATTAGGCAGGGGATTGGCACGACGACGATTAGCAGGATTGATCGGTTGAGGTTGGCGAGGATTAAGTAGCTGCCCATTTTGTCTGTTGCGATTACTGACTCCATTTACCACGTTTCTAGGTCTTTCTTGTGGCTCAAACGCAGGATTGGCCTGGATAAGTTGTTCAGGGTTCGGTAGCTGTCCATTTGGTCTGTGATGCGGTTCAAAAAGTGGATTGGTCGGATAAGGTTGGTCTGGATACGGTAGTTGTCCATTTGATCTGTAATGATTATTGGCTACACCGCCCCCGTTTCTCATTCGATCATGCACTTCAAAAGCAGGATTGGTCAAGTGGGGTTGATCGAGATTCGATAGCTGCCCAGGTGGTCTATGGTGACTATTGGGCATGGTTCCCCCATTTATAAATCTCCCAGGTGGCTCATAGTTGACAGGGTAACCAGCTTCTTGGTAGGGGTAATATAATTCATCACCAAAATATGGATTTAGTGGAGGGCCCCCGATGAATGTGTCCGCATCCCACCTGTTGTAAAAGAATGAAAAGAATATCTGTAAGTACTTCTGAAACGCGAAAACAATAACTCAGTTAAAGACGAACCTTCATCGCTTGCAGAGCCATGGCATTCGTCCACATATTACCAGAAGCAATAGTTAGTTAGTCAACCGGTCGTCACCTGAGAAGTCGGAGTGGGTTCGCCTGATGACGAGGGATACTAAACAGAGAAAGCTAATCCAGTACATTGTAGTGGCTAGCCTACAACATACAAAAAACAACATACCAACACAAGGGAAAAACTAGTGTCTTTTCACTGCAGTGTCTTCCCCGTGTTTATCAATTTTGTGTATTTGTTTGCTGATGAAAGATTCTCACCGCAATGTCCTACGTTTTCCGTAATTGTATTCTGAAAGCTGCTTTACTTCATGTTATTTTATATTGTTTACATTTCCACAGCTTTACCACAGTTCCACTAATTTTATTCATTGCCTATCGAACTATTACTCCATAAGTGCCCAGATTCTCTCCTCGATATCTCCCTTACCAAATATCACTATAAATTACAAACATTCTTTAATTGGTACCTGTGCTAAATAGACGGACTAACATGGGATAACAGAATCCCCAATGTCGAGCTCTTGGGGAGGACTAGACAAATACCAGTAAACCAAACAGTGAAAAAAAGAATACCGGCGCTGCATTGGACATACATTGAGAAAACCTGAGAATAGTATAGGGTGTGTTTTTAATGACTGTGGGGTGTTTAAAAATATTGCTATTCCACGTTTTGTATTCACCCTCTTGGGAGTTCATGCAACATAACAAGTAAATACAAAACTTGGAACGGCAATATTTTCAAACACCTCCAGTCATTAAAATTACTCCCTGTATAACTTGAAACTCTGGAATTCAAAGGTGCCAAAAAATTAGAGGAAGACTTTAAAAAAAAAAACACACACGGAAAAGAGAAGTAGAAACAAAAATGAATAATATGGGGAGGACATGGACTTCTTCGACTTCTGCGTTCATCCGCAGAGTTTTTTTTTTGTTTTTTCCCAACGTGACTGCGTTTTTCCTGTTTACAGCAGCGCTGCGTTTTTTGCGCTTTTAGGCCAACACATCCGACTTCTGCGGGCATTTGTTGACAGGGTTAACCTTCCCGGGTGGACATGGACTGAGCTTTATGTGATAGATAGCAATAGGACGGTTTGGAGTGAGTTTTTGGGCCTCTGCCCTAAAGATGCGGGGGTGAAAGGCAAAAGTAGAAGATGCACGGGGCACTCTACCCTCAGTATACGCAGGAAACAACCGCTTCTTAAATAAGCTTTTTTTTATTTTTTTACTGCATTTCGAGTCCATATTGGTGCAAGTTGTTTTTTTCACTCGCTCGCTTTGAACTCAAGCGTAGTCCATACACACTATTTATAGTAATGATGGACTGAATTTTGCGTGTGGGTTAGCTTTTCCTATTAACAGTGTCCCTGGCCATCAGGTGAACCCTCTCCGACTTCAGAGGTACTTGAAATTTATGTCACCAAGTCAAGGACGACAAGTCAACATTTTAGTCCAGCTGTCCGGTGTAGGGGTTGAACCGCTTACCTCGGTATCAGCACACCGGATGTTTAAGAACACACGTTCTAACCCATTCGAACATGCTGATCTGCGTACAAGTAGTCTGAAGATACTTGTTTCAGATCGACTTATAACTTATAACGGACAGTTATATCGTATATCACTGCAGAAGAAAATTATGGCAACAAAATTCAGGCGACCTTGAAGAGCTAATTGTCTCCAATCATGGTTTGCATGATCCATGTTTAGACTTGCACAGGATCCGGTTTCTTCACCCAGCTACTGAGTTGAGTGACGCATAAGCTGTGAATTTCTTTCAGAATGCTCTTTGTCGACAGGTTCGACTTCATTGCACTGGGGCTTATCCCATCTGGCTCGGTCTCTTTCCGCAGTGCGGAACGCGTTGCACAAAGCACGAACTCCGTAGCTCTAACGACGACCCACAGGAGTCTCCGAAAAATTTCACTCGTGAACCGAAGGACGCGGCCCGGAATCGAACCCACAACCTTCAGAGCCAGAGTCAAACGGCTTGACCACTTCGCCACGGAGACTCCCAGAATGCTCTTTGTTTGTGTCCATAGTGCCTGTGTTGTGAAGTGCAGATTTTTTTAAAAGGAACAATGATGAGAATTTCGTGCAGTTTTCGCTGGCACAAGAATACGGCAATTGTGGGGCGACCCTTTGCAATGAAGTTGGAGCTGAACTACTATTACAACAACTACTATTACTACTAATACTGCAGCTGCTGCTGCTGCTAACTCTACAAGGTTCCTACGATTTCGTTCTAGCTATAGGTTTTAGACAAAGGGTGTCCCCCCCCCTCCCCCCCCCCCCCCCCCCCCCAATATGAATGTAACACACACAATAAATAATTGATGTTCGAAAGATGAGTGGTTGGAAGCGCCGAATGTAAGAAGGGCCTGCGTGCCCAATTTGTCACCCTTTAGAAATCAAATTCATTCGTTCATTCGTTGTCAGCTTTATTCAGCGCGTCCTATCCAGCATCGGCAACTTTTCCCCACCTATCGATTCACTGGGATTTGTTTAGTTCTCCCCGTGAGCTCTACATTGGTGATTCTGTCATACCATTTCTTCATCATTATGTGCCATGCCAATAAGCGTGGGTGGTCATGTTTCGCCACCTCACGCGATCACCAGAGTCCTGGAACAGCTCAGTATTCTTGCCTCAACCATACCACATAACCAAGCCAGTTTATTTCTTCTTATAACGTGGCCAAAAATATTGTGACTGTCTGCGTCTAATTTCTCTAATCAGTTTACGGTTTTCATTTGTTTCGTGCAGGACTTGGCCATTGGTTTTTCTGTCTGCTCATGGTATTCTTTGCATTTCCCCCAGAAAGCACATTTTCACAGCCATCAGATCTTTTTCAGCGTGTCTGCTGATTATCCACGCTTCACATCTATACAAAAATACAGGTTCTGTGTAGCACCTCAACACTCTTTCTCGTTGCAAATGACCTTATGTTATTTGTCAGTATGTTTTCCATCTTGCAAAAGGCTACTTTCGTCATGCCGATTCTTGTTGTAATCCTTTCCAGGCATCTCCCATCAGATGATATGACTGTTCCAAGATAATTGAATCGATTCACTTGTTTAAGAATATTCCCATTCACTTGTATATTACATAATGGCATTTCTTTCTTCCTAGCGATGACTTACAATTTAATTATAACGCTAGTTGTTCACTGTGTCATACCATTTAAGCGCCACTATTCTTCACAGGCACCAGTTAATGAATGTTTGTATTTTATTACAAGTTGTATTATTTCTTTTAGTCGTTCTTCTCAGGCCTGATCCAGACAATCGCGCCGATTTAACATTGGAGTTAAATATTCTAAGTTTAATGCAAGTTCAAGTTCTATTCAGGAAGGCATTACTGTCTGTAAATGAAGTGGCGTGTTGTACGAGGAAACACCAAACGATAACTAGGCGCGGCTAGAACTGATAGATCATAAATATCACATATGTATTATTTGGCCCTCATAGGAGTAGAAGAAGGAAGTAGAGACTAGAGGAAGCACTATACAACATATACATTGAAAGCTGTAGTTATTGACCGGGATGCGATATTTGGAGGTGACAGGTTCGAATCTTGGTCGGTAACAATAGTTGTCCAATTTTTATGTTTTCTAGTGTATCCTCTAGTCTCTACTTCCTTCTACGGGCGCCAAACAATACATATGTGTTATTTATGAACAATCTCAAAGTTTTCCGTAACTGATATTTCTGTGTAGAACTGACAGAATCAGGGGGTCCAAATTAGCAGTATCAGAAAGTATTGTGATAGCGTGCATGGGCAGATGCGTGCGTAACCAATTGGACATAGAAATGATAAATGTCTTTGCGTTTTGACATCTTCTAAGTGAGACGGGGCGGTCTCATTGGCGATGGCGTTGAGGACTTGATTCGTAATGCCGTTTACCCGCGTTCGAAACACAACAGTGACCGATTTGGCTGCAGAACGTGTCACGCTGGTTTTAACGTGATGGTATGGGAGCCGGTCGTTCAGAAAGCAATGGCAAACTACTGAACGTAAAAACATGCCAAGACATCAACAACGGCAGTAAAATGCTGGTGTTGACTGCAACGTCCTGTAAAGGATATGCAACTATATAAAACAGTGAGACGGATCACGCATGACCATGCGCTGAGTGCTGTGACAAAAACAATGTAGGACATGTATACTGGGTAATGGTTTTCCCGTGTGCTACTGCATCACCGTTTATCTCATTGTCTGCTATCTGTCTCGCGTTTATTCATCTATTCCACACTCACTCAGCTGCCTAAATACTTCTCCGTTCCTATTTTGAAGAGAGTGCGTGACATCTAGCTATTCACCTGAAAGGTCAGTGTGTCAGATTTATGTATACATTCGGGTAAGGTTTTCCACCTCTAGACATATTCCATTCAAGGTAACTGGCTCCGTCTACCCGTAAGTAGGTATTTCTTTCCTAACGAATTCTTCCAGTGCAGTGGCATTATGGCCTACTCTTTGCGACTTCTGACTGCCTGGAACTGTTAACTAGCGCAGTTATCACACGGCACATCCTGTTTTCTGCCCATATTAGAGAACGATAGATATCCATCTCACTATGCAAGAGATAAGAGAGACGTGTGATATCATTAGATCCCCATGGTTTTTGGCCACATTGTGTTGCCCTATGCTGAGATCGAACCCTATGCCTTCAGGCAAATACCGTGAGCTCTCAGCCACTACTTACCCAACCATGCCTTCGAATTTCCTTCGAGGCCGGGATTTTGTTTACACTGACCTCTCGATCCAGCCTTGAAGGGGTACCGGGAAATATTCTTGGAGATAAAGACGGCAGACTGACCGCATCCCTCTTTCAGTGTCGATTGGTGGTGAACTGTTTAGCTTACATTCACATTTTTCACATCAACCCATCTATGTCACACACAGTTACGTCCCATCCAATCTTTGTCACATCTTTGTCAAGACACGCTCTTGCATTTCCTCACCAATTTCTCACCCACCCTTCCCTTCAACAAACAAACATCCACACGCATGGATCTATTTCATACTCGCTTATCTCATTCACACTCGCCAATGCCAAACTCAATGTTCCACATCTTTCACGCAATCGTACAGACACGCATTGGTACTGACAACTTGTCGACTTGACATGCGATGGTTATTATGTTTCGAAAAAAAAGGCATAATAACCTCTCTATAGCACAAAGATTAGTGAGGTTTGGTGAGCGCCGTCCAACATTCGGCGTTAACAGAAAGCAGGTACTAACACCTACTGTCATACGGTTAAGTTAGTTGCATATCATTTACAGGACGTCATAGTCAACTACAGTATATATATTTTGGCTGTTTGTGATTTCTTAGCAAGTTTATGTTCAATAGTTTGCAATTTCTTTCTGAACGACCGGAATTCATGTCATTGTATGGAAACCAACGCAAAAGGATCTGCTGCCCAATCTCCCGCAGCTGTTTTTCGAACACGGTGTGCGGGATTACGGTGGGCACCCGTAACTCCTTCACCACAGATCTGGTCACACGGTAGCGCAGTCATATCTGACCAAGACCCGATCAACCACAGACACGTACACTTAACACTAAAACTTACGGGTTGAAGCTGGGCACGCCCAGTCCACCATCACCATACCAGTAACCACGTCTGGGTGGAAAAGCTCTCCCGGACACAGCAATTATAACCGCAGCAGACAGCAGGGCGAAAATCACAGTCATCATATTTCAAGCTTCACCGTAATGAGTATGAAAGGCCCTGCCAACAAGAAAGGACAATGTTCATTGGCAAAAAGAATATCTGAACGAATGAACTGTATTGGGTGAGCTGGCGAAACATGACCGCCCACGCTTATCGGCATGACACATGATGATGATGATGATGATGATGATGATGATAATGATGAACTTTATTCACAGTTCACATGTCTTGTTTCCGTCATGTTTCGCCATCTTACACGATCACCAGAGCCGTGGATCAGCTCCGTAGTCTTGTCTCGACCATGCCATGTGGTCAAGCCATCTAGATATTTACTTCTCTGTTATTCTCTTTCCTTTTCTTTCCTTTCTCCTCTCTTCTCTTCCCCTTGTTATTTCCCCCTCAATTTGCCATTTGTCACAAGTTCTCTAGGTTTACGTCTTTTCTTACCGTGCCCCCAAAAAAAGTTTCACGTTACGTGTCTAATTTCTTTAATCGATTTAAGGTTTTTATTTGCTTCTTGTAGGACATGCTTATTAGTGTTTCTAACTGTTCATGGTATTCTTTGCATTTTCCTAAGAAACCGCATTTACACTGCCATTAGCTGTTTTTCAGCCTGTCTGCTCATTATCTACGTTTCACATCCATGTAAAAGTGCAGGTCATATGTAGCACTTCAACGCTCGTTTTCTTTTTGCAATTGGCATCTTTTTATTTGTCACTTATTTTGTTGTTTCTCCGGCAAAGTTCTTTATTGTTCACTATCTGGGTTGTAAGTAATACTTTCACAATCCCTGTCTAGCTATACTAGTTTTCCGTTTTCCTTTTTTATTCTTCTTCTGCAGAACATTGTCCTCCTATGCCACGACGACAACAGATGCAAGATAAACACTTGATGAGACTACACAACAATTAGATCTAAAATTTTGTACCGGGAAAGACAAAGTTAATTAGCATAATTCAAGGAAATAATAATCCGATCTCCGTCAGTGAAAGCTTTCCTCTAGATGTGCAATATTGCACCTATTTACTTAGCAATGTAAACAAATGAAAGACGAGTAGATAGAGAAACTGTATTGACATAGTACAAAAAGCAAGAGAAGCTTACATAGAACGGGGAGATTGTGGAAGTCAAAAGAAATTAAGCCTGGTACCAAACTTAGAATATTTAACTCTAACGTTAAATTAATGCAAGGTGTTTGTAAAGTCTCACTACACTTTGTATGTAGAACGGCTGTTTGTTTGAGAGTATGTTTTCCGTTTGCGAAATGGAAAACATACCTCCAAAAAAAAAGCTGTTCTACATACAAAGTGTAGTGAGACTTTACAAACACCCTGAACTACTGTATCGATCAGAAACATGGAGAAAGACAGTAAAATTACTAATAAAATACAAACATTGATTAATTGGTGTCTGTATGTGCAGAACAAGGACTTAAATGGTATGTCAGAATGACTAATAGATAGATAGTTAGACAGGCTGATCGACTGGTCAATCTATAGATAGATAGACAGATTGAACTATGGATCTATAGATAGATAGACAGACAGGTAAAACGGTCGATCTATAGATATATAGGCAGGACAGATCGAACGATCGATCTATAGATATATTAATCGATATATATATATATATATATATATATATATATATATATATATATATATATATATATATATATATATATATATATTATAGACATGGACAGATAGATATGTACATAGTTAGATTGTAGCAAGTGAACTGTACTACTCAATACGCACATCACCTTACCAAATGGAGCCCTTACTGCAGAAAAAAGACAGATGTCGCAGCGTTATATAGACGGTACCCATAAGACTAGGACCTAATAATGAGGTAACCTTATTAACGCTACGCCTACTGTTGCGACAGCCCATTCAGTTAATTAGATTCAGCCCCGAGTACTCAATACCTGACGTGCCTCGCATTGTCAAATGATTCAACAAACATATTAGCCTGTAATCCCACAGCTCAGTAAGCAATAGGACCTGAATATATTACCCAACAAAGCTGCATTTATCGGAGCAATAAAACAAACCAGAAACATTGAAAGGATTGAACCATGGAAAACACACGACGCAAATCCCTCCACGAAAAACGAAAGGCTGTAACAATTTATGAAATTGCATAAATAGATACAGTCAAAGAAGCAATTTAAATTGTATAATGCAGTAATCTCGATGCTTTGACGCGTTTCTGGCATTGTTCGGGAAATAATTAGACCTGCCAACGCAAGGAACATAGTTTGTGTCTGTAACCGGCAGTGTTGCACTATGGTTGACATATAAACGGGTAGAATGTTTTCTGTTCCACTCTAACCATTTGTGATATCATAGGTCATGCTCTTGCATGGCTCTATTGTTTATTTTTCGTTGGCAGAACATGACCGCCCACGCTTACCGGCATGGCACATGATGGATGGATGGATATAGTAACTCTTTGTGTGATGTGAGTCACTTGGAGTGGTGCGCAGTTTGACATAACAATGTTTGTATACAGATCCGCTTCTTCTTTTGTCCTACTGATTTTTGCCGTGAAGCGTCACAAAGAGGTGGCAGATGGTCTTTTCTGTGTTGGACTTGTCTTGTTGCTGGTACTAACGTCATAAGTGATTTAGTCACTATCTCTTTTACTCCATCACGCCAACTCTGTCTGGGTCGCCCTCTCGCCTTGTATCTACACGTTCTCATGTAGAACGCCCTAGCCGCCGGTTGATCTTGTTCCATTCTAACTAAATGTTCGAACCATCTAATTCTTTGGTGTTCTATAAAGTCAATAATAGGTGTTATCCCTACACATGTTGTTAGTTTCTCATTTATCTCTCTATCTGTTCTTGTTTTTCCGACTTCGTCTCTTACGCATAACGTGATTTTACGCCTGTGTATTTCTGCGAATGTCCTTGTCTGGCATTGGTAACACAGCGCTGAGACGAATAAAGCATCTATTAGCTTCATTTTGGTATTCAAGTTATTTGAGTGCTTTATAATAGGTGATACAGTGCAGACCTGATAAGGTGAACTTACATGGGGCCCAAGAAATAGTTCTTCTTATCAGAAATTCCTTTTATAAGAGACAAGAGACAAAGAAGAAAAGTTGTCTGGGTTAAACACACTTTTCTTCACAACAGATATTCGCCACATCCTAGATCGCCTGAACCGGTTTGCACTGTATTTGACAGTTGATGTTGTTTCCTTTCTGTATTCTCGTTTCTATTTATCTATCTAGTTGTCCATTCTCTGTGAGCACACTGCCCAGTTACTTGTACTCTCTAAATTGTTTTAATGGTTTTCCATTTATCATCATCTTGTGTCCTCCCAGCTGGCGTATGCGTTCATATCTCTCCACAGATCTGTCTTTGCTAGTATTGAATAACTGTGATGATGATGTTCCTGCATGTCACCGTCTCAGTCCATCCAGCATCATTTCTCTTAGTCTGCCTCTGCCTCTTGTCCCATTGATTTTTCCAGTTGTCATAATACTCGCTCTTGCCTCTTTTCTGACAAAATGACCAAAGAAAGCTTTTGTATCTCTTTCTTATTGTTGTATATAATGTTCTAGTTTCATTAGCCTCTTTCAGACAATTGTTGTTAACTACTCTGACAGTCTAAGGAATTTGCAACATTCGTCTCAAGAACAACTTTTGTGTTGCTTCCAAGTTCTTCCCAATTTGTTCATTTATGTTCCAATATTCACTGTCATACAGCAAAACAGGTCATACATTGCAATTTAGCACTATTTCTTACAATTCAATCATAGTGATTTATTGCATAAGATACTCTTCATTTTCTGAAATGCAGCTTTTGCTTGCCATATTCTGTTCTTCATTTCTGATGTTATAATTCTCCCTATGTATATAAATTTATCCACTTGGTTAAACATTTTCCCTTCGATTATTATCTCGCATTTTAGTGTCACCTATTTTCTTTTATATAACCATTGTTTCTATTTTTCTTCATATTAAAGGAGAGCCCTTTCTTTGCACTCTTTGTTACTTCAATGTCCAACAACTGTACTACAATGTCCAACAGCCGTATTAAAATGTCCGACACCTTTACTACAATGTCCAACAACTGTACTACCGTATTCAACAACTGTACTGCAATGTCCACCAACTGTTCTACAATGTCCAACAACTATACTACAATGTCCAACAACCGTATTAAAATGTCCGACACCTTTACTACATTGTCCAACAACTGTACTACCATGTTCAACAACTGTACTGCAGTGTCCACCAACTGTTCTACAATGTCCAACAACTGTACTACAATGTCCCAACAAATGCAATGTAATGTCCAACAATTGTACTACAGTGTTCAACAACGGTGCTGCAATGCCTAACAACCTTACTACATTGTCAAACTGTACTATAATGTGCAACAATTGTAGTACACTGCCCAACAACTGTACTACAATGCCCAAGAATTGTAGTACAATGTCCATAAACCGTGCTGCAATTTGAAATAAGTAAACTACTACGTCCAACAACTGTACTACAATGTCCAACAACTATACTACAATGTCCAACAATGTACTACAATGTCCAACATCTATACCACAATGCCCAACAACTGTTTTACATTGTCCAACAACAGTACCCCACTGTAAAAGAGTTATACTGCACTGTCCAGCAGTTGTGCTACAATTCCCAACAACTGTACTACAATTCCCAACAACTGTACTACAATGCCCAACAACTGTACTACACTGTCAAAGAGTTGTACTGCAATTTATAGGAGTTGTACTACAATGCCTTGCTCAACAACTGTACTACAATGTCCAACAACTGTACTACAATGTCCAACAACTGTACTACAATGTCCAACAACTGTTCTACAATGTCCAAAACTCTACTATAATGCCCAACAACTGTACTACAAGGTCCAACAGTATACAGATAAACCTAATGAAACGCCCCGATTCTACCCTACATTGCGGCAATGGGAATATCCCGCTAAGCCCACATTTCCCAATAACGACTCTAGGGATCACGCTAGCGCAGTGGCCAGTAAACTTGCCTACCGGCGCGGTGGACATGGGTTTTATTCTGCATCGAGACGGATTTAAAATTGACCTGATCTCGGAGGTCAACCCATCCTAAAATTGGTACCATGAAAATGGTCTTGGTAAGTATGAAAAAAAAAAAGGTTTTAAAGGCAAGAGGTTCGACTTCATGGCACCTAGTTTATCCTATATGGCTCGGTCTCTTTCCACCGGGCGGCTCGCCTAAAGCGTCGCACAAGGCACGAACTCCGTAGGTCCAGCCACGACCCCCAGGAGTCTCAGAGAAAACTGCAATCATGAACGGAACGACGTAGGCCGGAATCGAACGCACAACCTTCTGAGCGCGAGGCAGGAGTGGTAACCACTTCGCCACGGAGACTGCCTTGGCAAGTAAAGGCAGTCTACTTGACATTAACCCTTTGATTGGTATCTCACAAATACTGAAGTATTGGAAAGATCAGGTTGTGTGACGGTGTATTCCATGCTCAGTCTTCGTAGACTTAGATGAATAGGACACGTTAGGAGGATGGATGATGGTAGAATACCAAAGGACATCTTTTTTGGTGAATTACAGACGGGTAGGAGATCTCAGGGTCGGCCTCTACTACGATACAAAGATGTGTGTAAGCGGGACATGATTGATACAGGCATTGATAATGCACAATGGGAACTACGTCGCCGCTGAACGTGTTGCTTGGAGGGCAACTATCAGAAATGGAATAAAGACAAAGGAGAAAATGATTGCAGATAAAGCACACACAGAGCGTGAGAGACGTAAGATGGTGCAAAATGGTGGAAATGACCATGTTTTCACATGCACCTACTGTGGGCAAACATTTGCAGCAAGAATTGGCCTTACCAACCACACTCGCCACCGCCATGGATCGTAGTTATTAAGCCTTTTTGAAGCACAATGTACCAAACTATCGTCTGTCAAGACGGAAAGGTGCCAATGACTAACCATGTGCAGTTTGATTTGGTTATGGGGGAGGTTTTATAGCTGATCATTGCTTCAGTTGCAAAGAATGTTCGGGTAACAGCTGTTTTATGTCGATCGTATATTAGTTTTTCTTCTTTGTCCTACTCCTCTTCTCCTTCTACTTTTTGCTCATATTGTTGTTGTTGTTGTTGTTGTTGTTGTTGTTGTTGTTGTTGTTCTTCTTCTTCTTCTTCTTCTTCTGCTTCTTCTTCTTCTTCTACTTCTTCTTCTTCTTCTTCTTCTTCTTCTTCTTCTTCTTCTTCTTCTTCTTCTTCTTCTTCTTCTTCTTCTTCTTCTTCTTCTTCTTCTTCTTCTTCTTCTGCTTCTTCTTCTTCGTCTTCTTCTTCTTCTTCTTCTTCTTCTTCTTCTTCTTCTTCTTCTTCTTCTTCTTCTTCTTCTTCTTCTTCTTCTTCTTCTTCTTCTTCCTTCTTCTTCTTCTTCATATTCTTCTTCTTCTTCTTCCTTCTCCCCCTTCTCTTTATCTTTCCAACACCCTCTAGGGGCGGACCTCACACGGGTCGTGACTCCGGGCGTCTTTCTCCTGCTGTCATTTCGCACTCTGTCTTCCGGTTTCGAGACATTCGAATAGTTTTGCGCTTATCCCACTCTTCGGTGTCTGAGACAGTAGAGGTTTCCGGTCTTAAATGAGAGATTGGTCGCTTCTGCTTCGGTGAGAGACCTGGTAGATTTTGCCAGGTGCATACAGGCAAACGGACCATCTTACGGCTTCTGTTTATCATATACATCGTTATGATTGCTCCTAAACCAGCAGGAGACCTTCCCTGCAGCCTCGCCCAGTTGAACTTAACTCTCGAGTTACCATGTTTACAACCTATTTATTTCTATTCTCTTGATGTCTTTCCTCCTTCCCGCCTCTGTTTTGTCATACCCCAATGTATCTCTTTGTCCAGTTTAACTGTATTGTTATTGCCTTTCATTCTTCGCGTAGGAATGTCTTTTGCTTGTTTGCCGTATAAATCTCTCTTGTGTTGTGGGAATTACATGCTTTGTTGATTGATAACTAGGCGTTTGTCTCGGAACATATGTTCTATGTCATTGTTGGAATTTTACTCATTGAACATTTGTCATGGCTGTTTAGCCAGAGGATTAATACTTTTGTAAGAAAAAGCTCATGTTGAAAGATCGAAAGGAAAGTCGTTGATGTTAAAGGAGTAGGTGATCCTGAGAAGTTGACACATCACAAACAATCAAATGATTCATTAGCCAACTTAAAGAAAAATATGCGAAGGGGTTACGAATGCAATTCGTAATCCCGCATACCGTATTCGAAACACACATGCGAGCGATTTGGAAGCAGACTGCCTTGCATTGTTTCCTATACACAGGTACGAGTGCCGGTCGTTAAGAAAGAAATGGCAAACTACTGAATGTAAACTTGCCAAGAATTTACAAACAGCCAAAAACACGCTGGTGTTGACTGCCGCGTCCTGTAAGGAAAGGACATACAACTAACTGATATATATTTCTTCATTAATATTGATGCCATTTGTCTGTTTAGTTGTCTTGCCTTATTGCATCTATTTTCGATCTCGTCTTCTGATTTTCCTTTTTAATGATATTATATTCTCTAAGTCATTGAAGCTCGTTGCTTGTTTCAAGGGGTGTACTTTTAGGTGGATCTTTGTTGTTGTTTGTTCTTCTTCTTTGGTTATAGTCATTACTCAGTTTCACTTATGCTAATATTAACGTTATGTTCCTTACTTCGTTTAGACTATTTATATGGACTTGTACACACATCATTTATACTGAATACAGTGCTTACAGGTACCAAAGTGCATGTCAAGCTGATATTGTATGCCCATTGTAGCTTAGAAATAAACAGGACAGTTCACTTTTGATGCGTGTTATGTGGACCTTAATATTGTGTTCATGTTTTACTTTTTAGAATATCAGTGTTTCTGTTGTCTATATTTTGCAAAATTCTTGAAAAAAGATTACGAACTACTTTAGAACCCCAGCTAAGCGAAACGCAGCTTGGATTTAGGAAAAACAAAGGATGCACAGACGCCATTTTTGCTCTTAGACAACTTATAGAAAAATCAATTGAATTCAATGAAACACTCTACTTAGCCTTTGTCGACCAAGAAAAGGCATTTGATAGGGTAGATAGAAACAAGCTGTGGGAAATCCTTAAACAATATGGAGTGAGTACACATCTAACAAACCTATGCAGAAGTTTATACAACAACAGTGAATGCATAGTGAGATCAACTGGAGAACACTCAGAACCCTTCACCATAAGATCTGGAGTACGACAAGGTTGTGTCCTGTCCCCTCTCTTGTTCATAACATATATAGACAACATATGTAAAGAAACCAGCCAAGCAGAGACAGCAAGAATACCGCATGACGAGAACACAGAAGAAGAACCATCTGCAAATCTAACCATTAGAGAACTCCTGTTTGCGGACGACCAAGCACTAATAGCAAAATCAGAAGCTGAATTACAAGACCACATGAATAGTCTAAACGAAATGTGTAGGGAACATAACATGAAAATTAGCACAAGCAAAACAGAGGTAATGACTATAACTAAAGAAGAACAAACAGCAACAATTCACCTAAACGAACATCCCTTGAAACAAGTAAAGAGCTTCAAGTACCTAGGAAGTATAATATCATCAAATGGCAGATCAGAAGACGAGATCGAAAATAGGTGCAATAAGGCAAATCAACTCATTGGACAAATGGCACCAATACTAAAGAACAAACATGTATCAATAACTACTAAGAAAGCACTTTACAACACAATCTTCCTACCAACTCTCTGCTACCAATGCCAAACCTGGACAATGACAGAAAAAGAGAAAAGAATAATCACAACAACAGAAATGAGGTTTCTGAGAAGAATACTCAACGTATCAAGAAGAGATAAGATCAGAAATGAAGAAATCAGGACTAAAGTAGGGGTTAAAGCTGCTCTAGATTTTATTAGAAAGCAGCAAGTCAAATGGTTTGGCCATGCAAGTAGGCTACCAGTCAACAGCATGCCACAACAAGCAATGATGTACAGACCAGATGGAAACAGAGGAAGAGGCCGACCACGTAAACGTTGGACTGAGGGAATAACAGAATCCATGGGAATGTCGATATACGAAGCCCATAACCGGGCACTCTCACGAAGTTTATACTTCACCTCGACACCGCAAGGTACAAGAGGAACATGATGAGATGAGATGAGATGTTGTCTATAGTGAACCGTATTTATGGCTCTCTGTCCTTACACCAACCAGCACTTCTCTAGATAAGTTACTGCAGGCAAAATAAAATAATGCATTAATATAAGGTTCTACAGAATATAGTTACGGAAAACACAGGACGCTGCCGATGTCTGCCTAAGATGTGTCACAGACTAGTGTTTACCCGGGATGTCCCAAAGACTAGTGTCTGCTCGGGATGTCCCAAAGACTAGTGTCTGCTCGGGATGTCCCAAAGACTAGTGTCTGCTCGGGATGTCCCAAAGACTAGTGTCTGCTCGGGATGTCCCAAAGACTAGTGTCTGCTCGGGATGTCCCAAAGACTAGTGTCTGCTCGGGATGTCCCAAAGACTAGTGTCTGCTCGGGATGTCCCAAAGACTAGTGTCTGCCAGGGATTTTCCACAGACAATTGTCCACCCAGGATGTGCCACACGCTAGTGTCTGTCTAGGATGTCCCACAGATTGATGTCTGCCCAGGATGTCCCACAGACGATTGTCTACCCAGGATGTTCTACAGACTAGTGTCTGCCCGGGATGTTCCACAGACAATTGTCCACCCAGGATGTGCCACAGACTAGTGTCTGCCTAGGATGTCCCACAAATTGGTGTCTGCCCAGGATGTCCCACAGACTATTGTCTACCCAGGATGTCCACAGACCATTGTCTACCCGGGATGTTCCACAGACTAGTGTCTACCCAGGATGTTCCACAGATAGTATCTACCCAGGATATCCACAGACCAGTATATACCCAGGATGTCTTACAGACTAGTGTCTACCCAGGATGTTCCACAGACTAGTATCTACCCAGGATGTTCCACAGACAATTGTCTACCTAGGATGTCCCACAGACAATTGTCTACCCAGGATGTCCCACAGACTAGTGTCTGCCCAGGATGTCCCACAGACTAGTGTATGCCTAGGATGTTCCACAGACAATTGTCTACCCAGGATATGCCACAGACTAGTGTCTGCCCATGATGTTCCACAGACTTGTGTCTGTGTTCCAGTGGAAGGATGGGGATTTGCTTGCAAATAGACAGGCAATATCTCCTGCGGTAGCTTTGGCGGGCCCATTCCCGCTGGTCGCGGGGGCCGCCAAAAGTCAGGTGGAGAGTCCGACGATAGTGCACGCTTTGCACAGGTCCGGACACTTGTGACCGACAGATGTGCGCGCCCTCATGGTCCGGGCTCGTAAGAGGCCCTCACCTGCGGGACTTGGCTGAACGCCTCTAAGCCGGGTCCCTTGGGTGTCAGGGTCTGGCCATAACTCGCCACCGGCTCGTGGTGGTGAGGTCTCGGTGGATTGACGCTGAGCCGCCAGTGTCTGCAGCCTACCTTGTGCCAGACGTATTGGTTACCCATTCCTCTGGCTAACACAAGGTTAGGCCGAGAGAGGGGTCATGTCGTTTGGGCGCCACATGTTCCTCTGAAGCTCTGCCCAGACATTGTGATGGACTATTGGCCACATTCCAACTCACATACTTTGGTCTGTCAAGACTGCAAGGTGTCAACAACTGTCGTGATAGGTTTGCTGACTAGAGTATGTTACAGCTCCACAGCCTTGATGTTACTCTCGGCTTGTGTATGTTACAACTCTATAGCCGTAATGCCATTACGAATTTGTGCATGTTATAGCTCTACAGCCACTGTTACTCACGGTTTGTGTGTGTTACAACTCTCCAGCCGTGATATTACTTTCAGCTTGTGTATACTACAGATCTACAGAGTCATGTTACTATGGCCATAAGTATGTTACAGCTCAACAGATGTAATGTTACTATGGACTTGTTTATGTTGCATCTCTAGAAATGTGCGCTTACTATGAACATGTGTATGTTACATATCTACGAAAGTGAGCTTACTATGAACCTGTGTGTGTTACATCTCTACATCTATGATCTTCCTAGAACTTGTGTATGTTACATCTCTACAATTTAGATGTTACTCTCGGCGTATCTATGTTACAGCTCCACAGCAGTGATTTTACTCTTGGCTTCTGTATGTTACAGGTCGAGAGGTTTAATGTTACTCTCCGCTGGTGTATGTAACAACTCTACAGCCGCGGTATTGCTATGGCTTTATGTTACAACTCCACAGCCGCGATGATACCCTCGGCTGATGTTTGTTACAAATCTACTGCGTAATATTTCTATCGGCTTGTGTTTGTTACAGTTATAAAAGGTTAATCGCATGTCCTTAACAGGCCATTGTAGTCAACCCCAGAATTTATTGACAGTTTGTGATTTTCTAGACATTTTACCAATTGCCTGTGTCTGATTTCGAATCCAGTTTGCGGGATTGGTAAACCGCTTTCACTGCCTCTAGGTCACAGACGACGATTTGTTACAGTCCTAAACAATGTTACATATTGATTTATTTGGTTGTTTCAGGATTTGAGATATTTTATTATCGCTTGCAGTACTTTAGGCGGCCTGGTATGTTTTGCCAGTGAGAAGACCTGATCATTCGGGCCACATCGATTGATGGATATCCGTCGCGACGATCGGGCAAATCTTGAGCTACAGCCTACGATGGATGACGTTGTAATATTCTGTTGTGATAATTTGGTCGCGTCCAGCGTGTGCCGCGTGTTCTAGTGGTTACACACCCGCTTCATACGCCAGTGATCCGGGGTTTGTTTCTGGGTTCTGTCGGGGATATACACTACTGACGAGCTCAAATGAGAGCGAAACTCGAGTCTAGTGTTTCCACATTTAAGTGGATGGGCCTTAGGTTCATACCAGAATAAGATCAGCGTTACCAGTAGTGGGTTGTGCTCAATATTTAAATGTTACATATCCTTTACAGGACATTGCGATCAACCCCAACCCCAGGCAATTTTTACTTTCAGTAGTTTGCCATTTAATACATACAGATAAAACTACTATGGAGAAAGAAATATATGTCAATTCTAATATAATCTAAATTCTAATTTATTATACCCGGAAATCTAAGCGGAACTATGAATTAGTTTCATATCATCATCCAATGTCTTGCCGGCTGGCGAAGGCGACATGCTTCTCCGCAAATTGCGATCTCCGACGGCATGGATCAATTCATGTTTTGACTCCATTCCCTGCCTAGACACAAGACTTGTCAAGAATTTGTTCACGCTGTCTCCCTCTATCTGTCTTTCCACAAATCTTTTCTTTGTTACAGTATGTTCCAGGTTTTGTTTTCTCACAATGTGGCCAAATCATGATGACTGCTACTTTCTTATGTTTGTGATAAGTTGTCTTTGCGACTCAGCCTACCTCAAAATGTCAAGATTACTCATTTTGGCTATCTAATGCATTTTCAGTATTCTTCTATAAAACCACAACTCCAAGGCTTTTATGGATGTTTTCTTTTCTTTACTAATTGTCTAGGAATGATATATGATACATAATAGATATGTATGTATACATATATCCATCCATCATGTGCCATGCCAGTAAGCGTAGGCGGTCATGATTCGCCATTTAACTCGATCATCAAAGTCGTGGATCAACTCAGTGTTCTTGTCTCGGGCATGCCACATTCTAATTAATTCTTCTCATAACATGTCCAAAAAATGTTGACTGTCTCCGTCTAATTTCTCTAATCAGTTTACGATTTTCATTTGTTTCTTGTAGGACTTGGTCGTTGGTTTTTCTGTGTGTCCATGGTATTCGTTGCATTCTCCTCAGAAACCACATTTCCACAGCCATCAGATGTTTTTCAGTTTGACTGCTCATTGTCCTCGCTTCACATCCATACAAATCACAGGCTCTATGTAGCACCTCACCTTTTTCTTGTAGCAATTGACAAATTTTTATTGGTCCGTATGTTTTTCATCTTGCAAAAGGCTGCCTTCGAAATGGCAATTCTAGTTTTAATCTCGTCAAGGCATCTCCCATCAGATGTTAAGGCTGTTCCGAGATAATTGTACCGATTCAGTTGTTTAAGAATATTCCCATTTACCTGTATATTACATTGTGGTTTTTCGTTCTTCCTAGTGACGACCATAATCTGTGTCTTTTTACATATATAAATGGTAGATCTAGCGTTTGTAGAAAGTGAAAAAAGGGACTTAACTTTAATAACAGAAAGACAGAAGTCATGGTGAAATCAAACAAACAGGTTGTTCCTAAATGTACGATTAAACTAGATTAAAGTAAATGACATTAACTTGGGGACAGTGCAGAAATTCACACACCTAGACGCATGGATAACATTAGATGGAAAATGCATCACTAGATACTAAAAGCAGAATAGGACAAGCGAAAGCTGCATTTGTTTATTAGGACATAAATCACACATGCACAAATTAGCTGTCTATTGTCATGGTCTTACTCTGATCTAAATAATGGTTCGGGTTCATACAGGCAACAATAAACTGTTCGCTAGGATATAGAACATTTATTGTATGAAGTGTACAGTTGGCGCAGTGGGTAAACAGACCCGCGCTCTCTTATATTACATATCACAGATAGTTAAACATCAAACTTATAGTTGTCATACAACAATCTAGCACACTATCTAGCCCTAGTATATCTATCACTATCTATGAGTCCCTCTCAGGCAGGCCCTGTTGTCTCTCTCCAGTCCGTTTGTCCTCTGCCGGTCTCCGCGTGTCCTAACTCGACACGGGCGGTAACTCTGTCCGAGTTCCTCGTGGACCCCGCATTAGGCGGGCCACATCAGTGTCCACGGAATCATGGACTTGGTGACCATCTCTTTCGAGAAGGTTCTAGATTATTCGGGTCCTGCTCGACTCAATGGTTTCCCTTGGGCTGGAATTGCAGCCCTTTACTATATGTGCAAGTGAGGCGGTGACAGGATCCCTCCTCCCCCGTGACATGATTTGTTGTTGGGAATTAGATCCGTTCTAATTCTGTCACCGAATCACATACAGTTGGTGTTTGTAGTTTGGTGGATAGTAACCTGGTAACCTACCTATTAGCACTAAAAACTCATGTATTCTACCATACAACACTTGTCTGATTTGGTGCAGAGATCCCTGTCTCTCGTGTGCTTAAATATGCTTATCAGACCGAAGTTACGTGGCATTTTAGTAGTTGTATTTACAACTTGCCCTTCTCATAGTACCCGAAATGGTACCCAGACAAATAACCCCTATATAATAGAGGGTTAACAAGACCGAAGTCTTGGCTAAATAAGTACACCTTCAAATCTTGATCTGTGTGTGTATTTCTATACACTTTTACTCCCGTATGTTATATAATGCTAAATATGTAGTTACCTTGTTCTTTTATCCCCCTCAGACTACATGTGTACCTGTTGGCTTGTTAGTGTGTTAACTAATAAGTTGATGTATCTAATAAAGTGACTGTATTTTAAATTGATAGTGTTGAGTTTTGAGGTTTGTGTAGCGTGCGTGCTGAATGTGTGGTGTAATTCCAAGCGTCACGAGTTGGGATAACCTCAATCATGTAATACTGCACTGTGTGCAATACCTGACTAGGTATTCCAAGTAGTGGTGCTTAGATGTATCCTAACTGCTAACCTAAGTATATTACCATAAGTACTAAATTAACTCCCTACTAAACTAAGTTCTACACATGTATTGACAAATTAGACAAGTCATGCACTTTTACATGGAAGACGCAGACAAATTACAATGAATACGTTTTGCGTACAATTTGTCCGCCAAGTGTATCGTTCTCTCATTTAATCCTTTCACGCAGTCATTCACTCATCTGTCATTCAAAATAGTAATTGGCTAAAATATATATTTAAAGTTGAGGTAAGCGTTATTGCCCTTAGAAAAAATGGGCTAGGCGATATTTGCCCTTTAAGAAAATACGTACTTTTTGTACGATAAATGAAAAATAGGTTATAATTTAACTAGAGACACTTGTATAGGACGGTTATTTAGCATATGAATGGTACCGTCTGTAATATTAAAGTAGAATATGTACAAGTTACAGGTTAATACAATTTATATACATCATTAATGGAAATATAATACATATTTAATAGTAAACTAATTAATTAAATAACTCCAACGATGATGTGCGCGTTGACGTCCCTTCGTTCGTGTGTTATGCCATGAATGTTAAAGTTAGTATGGCTGTCTCTTGAGTGTTGTCGTCGATGTTGTTCTGTTTCGGTTGTTTGCAAAGTTTTGTAGCAACAGCAAGTATGGATTGCTCTCACTGTCCCGTATGAAATATAACATTGTTCAGAGATAGTTCACTGGTTGATATAATTGGTTGAAATGACCGCACAGTTAATGTTTCTTGCTGGAATCGTTGTAGAGCTTAGGCATTTGATAGTATAGTTCTTACAATATAGCTCTTAACGTATGTTTAAGGGTGATGTAATTAACCTAATCACTGAGAGTACTCTAGCAGGTGTAGAGTCCCACTGTTATATGTAACGGAATAAAAGTATCACAGTTTATAGTGTGGCTACTGGCCAATGTGATTAGAGTCATTCTACTGGCGCATTTGTCTGCCGTGATAAAAGGTCAGCCACTATGTTCTCGGTGCCCTTAATATGGCGAATTTCGAAGTCAAAGTCTTGAAGTAGAAGACACCATCTTTGTAACCTGTTGTTTTTGGGCGACCCATGGTTCAGTACTAATAATGGTGAACTGTCTGTGAGGACCACAAAATGGCTTCCCAAGAGGAACTTAGATAGTCTCAATATACAGAACAAAAGGCTCAAACACTCCAATTCAACTGTGGCATAACGAGTCTCAGCCTTCTTCAGTTTGCGGCTTACGTAGAGGATCGGGTGTCGAACGCCATCCACTTCCTGCATTAAACATCCTCCTATTGCGATAGCGCTCGCATCTGTGGTCAGAATAAAGGGTAAATTTATGTTGGGTAATCGCAAGACTGGTGGATTAGAAAAAATATGTTTCAACCTACCCATTGCATCATCTAAGCTGGTACTTTTACAAATTTTTGATGGATGATCTTTAGTTAACATATCAGAAAAGACTGAGGTGAGTTCTGCCCAATGTGGAATAAATTTAGAATAATAGTTAATCAGACCTAGTAAACTTCTAACCTGCTTCTTTGTGGTAGGTACTTCTAGATTAAGGATCTTGGAAACAATTTTATCATCAGTCAACAATTTTCCTTCAGAAATTCTATGACCAAGGAAGTCTATTTGTGTATAGCCTATTTCAACCTTGGAAGGTTTGATAGTAAGTCCAAAAAGAGAGATTTGATGGAAGACTTGTTTAAGGGTGAGTAAGTGAGAAGTCATATCAGAAGAATGGACGCATATATCATCAATATAAGCAACTACGTCATTAATTCCGTGTAATAACAATCTTGTTAGTCTCACAAATGTGGCCGGTGCGTTCTTCAGGCCAAACGGAAGATATAGCCATTCGTATAACCCTAGTGGCGTTGTGAATGCTGTTATATGTCTACAAGAAGGGTGTAGAGGAACTTGCCAATATCCTTTCCCTAAATCTGTCTTAGAAAATAAGGATGATTGAGCCATATCTAAAATAAGATCTTCACAACTGTTCATAGGCTCTGCATCTGTTGTTGTTCTGGTATTCAATATTCTATAGTCGATGCACAAGCGGATTGTCTGGTCTTTCTTTTTCACCAAGACAATCGGTGAAGAATATTGAGACAGATTTTTGAATAATGCCATTCTTCTCTAAATCTAAAATTTCCTTATCTAAATTAGATCTGTAATGGAGAGGAATAGAATATGGTCTACATTTGACCGGTCTCAGATCTGTTAACACAATTGAATGTGTTATTCTATCAGTGCGTCCAGGTTTGTTGGAAAAGATCGTCTTATAGTCGTCTAGGAGCGTCAAAATGTCCTGTCGCTGTTGTTGTGTCAAAGTGTCAGAGATATGTATGTCCTTTATACTTCCGTCATCAGTCATAATTGGCACAGGGATTTCAGTGTTGTCCATGTCTGTCTGATTTATCACAGATGCTACAGTTTGTAAATTGTCTTCAATGTCATTGTCGTCGTCGTCGAGATCGATCGTCAATATGTCGTCAAATTTGTCGTCATTGTCAATATCACAGATTGTCGGTAATGTCCATCTGTCTTCGTCATTGTCGTCGTCGTAAGCGTGTGTCGTTAACGATGCTTCGTTTGTCGAGGTGTTATTCCGTTGGGAAATTGTCGGTTCGTCTCCGTCAACAGTTTGTTGCGTCTCTTCATTTGTCTCATTGTCCTGTCTAGCATAGTATGGTTTCAACATATTTACATGTAATAATTTCAATTTTCCATTTACAGGGAATGTAGTAGGGTTATTCCCCTTGATCAGTTTATGAAATGTATCACAAGATGTACAAAATAATTTAATCTCTTGGTCAAACTTTGGCCAATAAAAATGGGTTAGGACAATAGCCCTGGTCATTTCATATCCCATATGACCTCCAAAAGGGGAGTCATGGGCTATTTTTAGCACTTTGTTTCGATGTGCTCGTGGTAAAACAATTTGCTGTGTCGTGGTCTGGTTTGTTGTGTAAAATCTGGTTAAGATGTTATTCTGTAGCCTAAATGTCCACGATGCATGTTTAGTGACTTTTGGTTTAAGTCCACCTAATTTAAAGTATGGTGTAAGTGTTTTATCTGCTTTTTGTTCATTACCAAAAGTGATGTTAGTTAAGTTTGGCGCTACTATTTCTAATGATTCCTGCAGTTGGTCCGTGTTGGTTTTGTGGGTTGTCTGTCGTGTTATTGCGTTTGTGTGTTGTGTGTTTTGTTGCACATTTACAGGTTCGGTACTTGGTAGTTTGGTAGCATCCTCAATTCGAGGTTTTAATTCGGTCGTATCGTTTCTTGATTCGACCGCCCCTGCATTGTACACCTCGGTAAATTCTTCCTGAATTACCTCAGTGGTTGTCTCCCTTGGTATTTTGGCAGTCTGAGACAAGCAAGAATGGTGTTTCTCTCTTGTGTCGCTATTTCTGTGGTGGATACCGTGTTTTTGCTCCCACATTTTGATTTCTCTTTTAGAGCATGGATGTATGTTGGGTAAATTACCAAGAATAATATCCGCGACGGGATTTTCAAGGATAGCACACAATATTCGCCCAGATATGAACGGTGTTTGAATTTCGACCAAAGCAAGGGGGTATTTCTCTGTCGTACCTGAAAATGTGCGACACGTCACATGTTTGTCTGTGTAGTCTTTAGCGTCTATTAATGTTTTCCTAACCCCACAGAGAGTTGCGCCGGAATCACGAATTAACGTGCACTTTTTGTTGTTAACAAACCCTGTATAAAAAACTAACTTGCCTGTAGATGATAAGGCAGCGTTAGCTGTTTCATTTGCAATTGGGACTATGTGACCACAATGTAGTGTTGTGTCAAGTTGGAACTTCGTACAGGTGTTGCAATTACTGTCTGTTATGGTGTTGATGACGTGTACAGCATTCCCAAGCTCGCTTTCATTGTCGTGTTGATTTTCACATTCATTTAGTGACTCAAGCTCTTCGTCAGACGACGTTTCTACTAATGCCGCATTGGCCTGTTTCAATAACTTTCGGCCTTCACAATCCTTATTATAGTGACCCCAGCTATTGCAGAAATAACATTTAATAGCTCTGTGGTAAGCCATGCGTTTAGCTGTTTGCTTCTCTACCATCTTTTTGAGGTGTTCAGGGTAGGTGGGTGATTTGTCACACATCCCGTAACTGTCGTGATGAAAATTGCAATATTGGCACCTTACTACTTTACCGACATTGGATCGTGGTTTAAATCTACTCTGTGATTGTTTGGAGTATTTGGTGTTCACTACTGCAGCTGCTGTATCATTGTGACTTATGTTATGTTGAAAAATATCCCTATTTGCTGTGAAAAATGCATTCCCCTTCGCCTCGATTTCCTGAATGCTCTTACAGTCCATTGTTTTAAGAACTTGGCAAAAGGTGTGGGGATGGTGCTAACTATTTTATCTATTATAATCAGTTCCTTAAGTTTATCATGGCTATTGTTGGTTTTAGCCGAGTTAATCCATTTTGTGCATATGTCTTGGACTGTATTGACGTAATCTATAAAGGTTTGGTTTGGTTGTGGAGATAATTTGGCAAATTGTTGTTGGTAACCTGCAGTGTCTAAAGAAAAATGTTGGAGAATGCGTTGTTTTAGGTACTCATAGTCTTTTCGCATTTCCTGTGGTATTGTCTCTATTACTTTCAGTGGTTCAAGAGCCAAATTTCTCATTAGAATAAATGCCCAATCTGATTTACTGACTTTATGATGAGACATGAGACACTCGAAATTTTCTAAGTAGGCGGAGATGGAATCTCCAGAACAGAAAGCTTTCACGAGACCTTTGTACTTGTTATATCGTTGTTCTTCTTCTTTACTTCTTAACTTATTTATCGATATTTCTGCGTTGGTCTCCATTTCCATCTGTTTTAGTTTAATCTGTGTCTCGGCATTTAATTGGGCCTGTTTGGCGGCGGCCTCAAGTTCCATCTGCAATTTCTTTTCATCTGCTTGCATTTGCAATTTCTTTTCTTCGGCCTCCATTTGCAGTTTCTTTTCTTCTGCTTGCATTTGCAATTTCTTTTCTTCTGCTTGCAATTTCTTTTCCTCGGCCTCCATTTGCAGTTTCCTTTCTTCTCGTTCCATCGCTCTTTCTTCACGGGCAATGTTTTCTGCGTGCGTTTTCTGTGCCCATTCTGACAGTTTCTCTTCTTTATAACCTAACTTTATTCCTTGCTCAATGCATTGATCTAAAGTAGACATTTTGTGTTTTACTTGTTTGTTAAGTTTATAGAGTTAAATCCCTTAGAAAAAATATGTTATGTGGTCGAAAATTTGGTTTACTCCCCTAATTATTAATGTGTAAATCAAAATGCAAGGTTATGTTGGTAACAAGTTTATGAATATGCAAAGAAATCAATATGATACAAAATAATACATTGATGAAACATGAGAAGTACAGCTTAGAAGTACAATGAGTATGAGGTGAAACTTAGCTCTGAATTTTGAAGTTCCTCGATGTTGTCTTGTACTCTCGTTACTGTTGGAAAGGTTTCATCGGTTGGACGCGGCACTTGTTGCGGAACAATCTGCTCGTGGAGCGAGAAAACATTAGTCACTGTCACACAAAAAAAAATGTCAAAATAGTAACATGTCGGGAAAAAAAATTGTTTACAGAATCAAAATAAAGAGGCGCTACGGAGGCAATGGTGAGACATTGCCGAGGGACTCAGATTATTTCTATTTGGTTGCTAGATAGCTACTAGTTTTATGTAAACTTGTAACGGTAATAATTTCTTTGATTTAAACAAATCAATGTGTTATCAAAAATCAATGTTTTACCAAAAATCAATGTGATATGCTTAAATAATTAATTTTACATGGCATTTAACGGGTTTTTAAGAAAACATTCTATGCCAAAACCGGAAAACTAGCCCCCAAAAAGCCTGTCATGGTCTTACTCTGATCTAAATAATGGTTCGGGTTCATACAGGCAACAATAAACTGTTCGCTAGGATATAGAACATTTATTGTATGAAGTGTACAGTTGGCGCAGTGGGTAAACAGACCCGCGCTCTCTTATATTACATATCACAGATAGTTAAACATCAAACTTATAGTTGTCATACAACAATCTAGCACACTATCTAGCCCTAGTATATCTATCACTATCTATGAGTCCCTCTCAGGCAGGCCCTGTTGTCTCTCTCCAGTCCGTTTGTCCTCTGCCGGTCTCCGCGTGTCCTAACTCGACACGGGCGGTAACTCTGTCCGAGTTCCTCGTGGACCCCGCATTAGGCGGGCCACATCAGTGTCCACGGAATCATGGACTTGGTGACCATCTCTTTCGAGAAGGTTCTAGATTATTCGGGTCCTGCTCGACTCAATGGTTTCCCTTGGGCTGGAATTGCAGCCCTTTACTATATGTGCAAGTGAGGCGGTCTGTTATACTAAAAGCAGAATAGGACAAGCGAAAGCTGCATTTGTTTATTAGGACATAAATCACACATGCACAAATTAGCTGTCTATACACAGGGTTATGTGATTGCAGAAGAAAGAAACACAGATTACTTCTGTCTAGACTAATCTCAGCATAGGTTTAAATCTATTTTATAGATAAATATGCATTCCTGTGGATAGAGACATTCTTTGAGTCAACAACAACAAAAATACATCAGTAATTGTATTTTATTTTGATAGAGGGCTTTGTCTGATTTTAATTGCAATATCCTGGATTACCACGGGTAATCACATTTGTGGTAGAGCAAGGAGACAAGTTAAAACTAGTCCTTTTAGATAAATACTATTCTTCTTCTTCATCCGTCTTCTTTGCAGCCCATGAGACATATTTACAGACGAGAGTGACTGAACCAGCGGGGTGACTCCCAAACAAGGCCCCTAATGTTTTAACAAAAAGGCAAACAAAGCCGTTAGAACTTAGTGTAATTACATAATGGTATAAATTACGGAATAATCTCACAATTTGGAAAATGTCGTGCCCTCGTCAACAAACATTTTATTATAACAGGTATACTATCACCGTGACATGGTGATAAGTGCTGTATATAAAAAAAAAAAAACTAAGGCAGTGGTTCCGATTCAATCTTCAGCTATACCAGGATTTATTTTGTTAAGCTACTGCGACTCTGGGATCGACTCTTAAAATGGATACCGTTTAGATTTCATAATTTCATGAGAATTTGAAAGGGAAAGACTGCAAGAAAGGAAACTAGTCTGCTCACCTCATTATGCTCTGGTCCAGAATATATGAAGACCTACTACTGCATGCCACAACCATAGTTTCCGCCGTGGGATTACTTTAACATTTACATTGCGTGAACCGACCTACAGACCATGTTTTCAGCATGAGGAATGAGATAAAACTCGCACTGGTCCAGTATTCTAGATTAACTGACCTGCGACAACAAATTGCTACCACCACAACATGACATGACAGCCGTGATAGAAAAGTGGCTAGACGCCCGCCTACCGACCTGGTTATGAGTTTGAATCTGCATCGAGGCGGTTTTTAAAAATTGACATTGGCTTCCATGTCCACGCAGTCTAAAATGGTTGTAGGAAATGTGTAGGAAATAAAGGCGGTCGGCGTGATGCTGACCACATGACCTACAGAGTGCTGATTGGTTTACTTTTAGCCCGATGTACTTTTAGCCGTGTAAAAGTGGGCTTTGCTTTCATAGCTTACTTACACCCTGCCATCAACAGTAGATCTGACATATGTGACCGGTAAATAGGTAAAAAGATTAACTGTCAGGTATTAATCAGATATAACTGAGCTACCGACAGTAGACGGTACTACTTGCTTTCTGTTATCGCCGAATGTTGGGAGGTGTTCACCGAACCCGACACCCCACATAGTGCCAACGGCTTCGGGCGGAGGAGTGTAATTGGGAGGGTGCAAGCCTTATTCTAGAGCGAGAAAATGCAACCTAAAGACTAAATATCATGGCAGGGCAGATCAGGTCCCTAAGTCTTGGTCCGCAACAGGTCTAGGATGGAAGCTCCGACAGGCGGACAGTTAGGGCATTGCTTTGCTGATCCGGCAGCTTCTGTAGCTTGTCTTGTTCCAGACGTACTGGTGTTTCCCTTTCCTCTGACACGCCGAGAGAGGAATCGTGCTGCATGGGCACCACGTGGTCTCTAAATTCAGCCCAGGTTTTGTGTTATAGTGAAGTATAACTATTTTACAAACGATCGTCTGTGAAGACAGCAAGGTGCCAGTCAGTTAGGTAAAGACACGGAACAGTTCGCTTGCAAAAGTACTCGCGTACAATTGTTACAGTTGAAGAGAATATACCTTTTTGTCGGAACGAATAACGACAATACATTGTAATCAATATATTAAGAAGAAAGAAATACCACACTGCAATATAACGATACATGGGAACATTCTTAAACAAGTCAATCGGTACAATTTTCTGGAAACAGTCATGGAATCTGATCGGAGGTGCCATGAAGAAATTATAACAAAAATCGCTATGGCAAAGGTAGCCCTTTGCTAACTGGAAAACACACTGACTAATAAAAAGATGTCACTTGCACAGAAAAAAAGAGTGTTGAGGTGCTACATGGAACCTATACTTTTGTATGGATGTGAAACGTGGATAATGAGCAGACAAGCTAACAAACATCTAATGCCAGTGGAAATGTGGCTTCTGAGGAAAATAGAAAGAATACCATGGACAGACAGAAAGACCAACGAGTAAGTCCTACAAAAGGCAAATGAAAACAGCAAACTAATTAAAGCAATTAAACGTAGACAGTCACATATTTTGGGCACGTTATGAGAAGCAATAAACTAGAGAACTTGGTGACAACTGGTAAGATTGGGGCGAGAAGAACTAGGGGAAGACATAGAAGTAAATATTTGGATGGTTTGACCACGTGGCATGTTCGGGACAAGAACACAGAGCTGATCTTCGACTCTGGTAATCGTATAAGATTGCGAAATATGATTGCCTACGGTTACCGGTCTGGCACATGATGATGATGATGACGAATCAGTACATTATAATCACCGTTGTCATCATCATCATCATCATCATCATCATCATCAGTGTCACGAAGATGCCTGACATCAACAGGATAAGGGCCGCACAGTTCGCAGTTCTGTCGGCTCCTGCCCGAATGTATCACAGCTAGATAACTGACTGACACAACACACAGCATGACACATTATATGTCCGTCTCGCCTTTCCTCTGAGCGTTGAGCGTCGGCCAGATCCCCTCGTCACTCCTCGCTGTCTCATTCTTGCCAAACCATGGTAATCCATTTGCTCCTCCGAGGTGTGCACGTGCTCCCACAAGGCCGCAACCACGTCTGCCTTGTCATGCATCAATGCTCCACCAAGTCTGCAGACTTACAACATGACACATCAGTCAAAGCATCCAATACGCAGTGCACAACACAGGACTTGCGTTATGCGCCACAAATCACAAATAAACAATACAGGTCTTCTTCTTCTTCTTCTTCTTCTTCTTCTTCTTCTTCTTCTTCTTCTTCTTCTTCTTCTTCTTCTTCTTCTTCTTCTTCTTCTTTCTGAGCGACCGGCTCCATACTCTCATAAGTCACTTTTGCGATTCGAACCACTGCTAATTCTCGTCGCGTCACGTGACGAGAGTATTCGGGGTTAGCGGAGAAAGCTGCTAACTCTCGGCCATGTAGCCGGCAATAATAACAAAGCCCTAGTATAACAGCCAGTCCCCTTTTGGTAGGCCAGTATATTCCACATGGCTAATAACAAGTGTCAGACCATTATCTAATTTTACTGTGTCGTGTAGTTTTGATGTTCGCATTTTGCCCATGCCTTTATAATGCATATCTTTTATATTGTTGCTGTTCTCTGTTAGCCTTGAATGATGTGTGAATGAAATAATGTATGAAAGAGAGTGATAGAAGGGCAGAATGTTAGACGGGCCTGCGTGCCCAATTCTTAACCCTTTGAAAATAAAGTTTGTTCGTTCGTTCGTTCTTCTTCTTCTTCTTCTTCTTCTTCTTCTTCTTCTTCTTCTTCTTCTTCTTCTTCTTCTTCTTCTTCTTCTGCTGCTGCTGCTGCGTTCATACGGAGTTTTTTTTTCGGATGTGATTGCGTTGTGCCTGTTTACAGCAGAGCTGCGTTCTTGCACTGTTAGGCCGACACATGCGACTTCTGCGGGCATTTGTTGACCGGTTAACCTTCCCGGGATACAGGTTTTGAAAGGTTTAAAGGACAAAGATCGTTTAATGGCACCGGGTTTTGTCCCATATAACTCGGTCTCTTTCCGCAGTGCGGCCTGCCGAAAGCGTCGCGCACAGCACGAACTCGTAGCACCAGCGACGACCCCCTCCACCTCCCCCCAGGAATCTTCGAGAAAATTGCACTCGTGAACTGATCGACGCAGTCCGAAATCGAACTCACAACCTTCCCAGCGCGAGGCAGACCACTTCGCTACGGAGACTCCCTACACAATTAAACATTAACGTTCAACATTAACCAAAACAAGGCAGCAATCTTCGGTGGACAGTTTCCCTTTCTACATTGACACAATAGCGCTCTCTGGCGTCACAGATGTGGAAGACACTACTGGATGTAGTAGACATTAGAGGCTTTATTCATCAACGTCATCGTCACGTCACAGACCGTCGCTCTTCTCATAACTATCCAGGAAGATGATTGACCTGTGTCCCTGCATAATTCATTTTCATGCATGTTCTTCTTCTTCTATCGCTCGTTATCACCCCGAAGAAGTGTTATCCCCCATACAAGCCATTCAATCTTAAACTAAAACAAAGTTAGTTGTATATTCTTTACAGGCCGTCGCTGGAGCTAAGGAGTTCTTGCTTTGTGCGATTCTTTCCGCGGCGCTGTGGAAAGAGACTGAGCCATATGGGATAAAAACTCGGTGCAATGAAGTCGACTCTGTCGTGGTAGTCAACCCATAATTGTTTTTTTTTGGCTGTTTGTGATATCTTGGCAAGTTTACGTTCAGTAGTTTGCCATTGTTTTCTGAACGACCGACACTCATATCTTTGTATGGACACCAACGCAAGGCGGCTGGCTTCCAAATGCCTGCAGCTGAGTTTTGAACGCGGTATATGAGACTACGAACCGCATTCGTAACACCTCAGCGGATTAATTCATGTGCTCGCGATATTATTCATTTCTGCCTCTTATGCTTATTTTTATTTTTTATTTTTTTTTTATTTTTGCGCTTACTCGCTTTGAACTCAAGCTTAGTCCATACATGTGCTATATGGTGTATTTTTAATGACTGCGCAGTGTTTGAAAATATTGCCGGTCCAAGTTTTGTATTCACCCTCTGTAAATTGCATGCAGCATAAAAGGTAAATACAAAACTTGGACCGGCAATATTTTCAAAAACTGCACAGTCATTAAAAATACACCCTGTACTACTTCTCGTAGTTGCCACTACCGGGGGTGCACTGGAGTGATTTTGCGTCTAGATTAGCTTTCTCAATTACCAGTTTCCCTCGCCATCAGGCAAATCCACTTCGACTTCTGAGGTACTTGTAATTGACGTCCACAAGTCAAGGACGAGTAATCAACATTTCAGTCCAGCTGATAGGTGTAGAGATTGAACTGTATGTATTTTAAGTCTTCCTTTATTCTTTAGCTTTGCGAATTCCAAAGGGATTTCTACGAGGGGAAGTCAACAAGTAAGTCACAAATGGCTGTGGAAAAATAACTTACGATAACAACTTGAAACCAGT
The DNA here is from genome assembly GCA_014155875.1 of Cepaea nemoralis. NCBI lineage: Eukaryota > Metazoa > Mollusca > Gastropoda > Stylommatophora > Helicidae > Cepaea > Cepaea nemoralis. The sequence continues at coordinate 51,594 of JACEFZ010000601.1, forward strand.
TTGTTTTTTTTATATACATACATTGTCCATTTATTTCTCAACATAATTTCCACCAACATTGATGCACTTATCCCGTCGTTTTATCAGTCTTCCCAAACCGGCTGCATAGAACTGCGTGCTCTGTTTTCTAAACCAAGTTTTAACTTCACATTCAACTTCGGCGTCATTCGCGAAATGTCTCCCGCCAAGGTGTGTTTTCAATGGACCAAAAAGGTGGAAATTGCTAGGGACTAAGTCGGGGCAGTAAGGTGAATGTTCCAGAACATCCCACCTTAGTTGGTTAATTTTCTCCTGAGTTAATCGAGCCGTATGTTGTCTGGCATTGTCATAAAGAAGCAACACTCCTTTAGTCAGCAGTCCTGGACGTTTTCTTCGCATTGCATCATGAAGAGTCGATAGAACGTCATAGTACGATGTAGAATTCACATTGTCACTTTTCTTGTTGAAATTGGTTAAAAGCACACCTTGACAATCCCAGAACACTGTTAGCATAACCCACCCTGCTGATGGCGTAACCTTGAATGTTTAGACACAAGGCGAAGAAGGATGTTTCCATTGAATTGAAGCACGTTTTGATTCGGGCTGGCGCCACCTGACGAACGGGAATATAAAGTTCGATATTGCTGTCAACTAATGACACCTGTAGAAAACACCAACTACATTTACCTGCCATCCCACAGAACTGTGCGACTTACTTACTGACCCGCCCTCGTATTTATACAATTCTCACCATTTTCTCGATGTATGCGCTTATCCAGCGCTATCGTCTTTTCGTCAACTCTTGATTCACTGGCATTTGTCTAGTTCTCTTCATGAGGTTCATATTGGTGAATCTGTCATACCGCTGCTAAATAAGGAACGAAAATATCAAGGTAGCAGATATACGCATCTCCATTTACGAAAGATGAAGTACGAGATATACTATAAGGGCCCTGACTACAACTAAATCGATAAGTCGACGGTTGAACGGGGCCATTCGTCTCAAGGACTGGTAACTTCAAAGTTTCAGTTTTCAATTTCTTCATGTCGTTTATAGTATATGGTATTTTCTTTTTCACTTCGCTCGCTTTGAACTTACGCGTAGTCTATGCGCTACTACTTCTAGTGTTCTGGACTGAATTTTGCATGTGGTTTAGCTTTCCCTTTGACTAATGCTCCTCGCTATAAGGCGATTCCACTCCGACTCCCGATGTACTTGAAATTTACGTCCCCAAGTCAAGGACGAGAAGTTAACATTTTAGTCCAACTGACCGGTGTAGGGGTTACATGGGATTTTCTATGTGGGATTTATTTTGCCCTTTTATATCCAGAAATCACGTATTTTATCTGCACCGTGTCTTTTATACGAGAGAATAGGAACATTTGAAGCGTGGGAACGTCTTGGTTTTACTTGTCTTTAAAATAAAAAAGCCTTAAAAGTGGAGAGGACGAGTTTATCCCATATACGTCTGTCTGTTTCCGCAGGGCGCCTGCTGAAAGCGACGCACAAAGCACGAACTCCATAGCTCCAGCGACGACCCCAGGAGTCTCCGAGAATAATGCATTCGTGAACCGAAAGGGAGTCTCTGTGGCGAAGTGGTCAAGCCGTTTGACTCGTGTTCCGAAGGTTGTTGGTTCGATTCCGGGCCGCGCCCTTCGGTTTACGAGTTAAATGTTTCGGAGACTCCTGTGGGTCGTCGCTAAAGGCTACGGAGTTCGTGCTTTGTACGACGCTTTCCGTGCTACGGAAAGAGACCGAGCCATATGGGATAAAACCCGGTGCAATGAAGTCGACCCTGTCGACTTTTAAGCGACTTTAAGCGTGAACCGAAAGACGTAGCCCTGAATCGAACCCACAACCTTCAGAGTGTGAGGCAAACGGCTTGATCACTTCGCCACAGAGACTCCCCTCTACATGAATGAACACGCATCTATGAAATAACGTGTGTTGAATGCCATTGTGTGCGACGGACATTTGGCGTGTAGTTGTAGGCGTCCATACTGACATAACACAATACAGAGGAGCAGAATGAACTATAGTTGGGGCACCATGCTGTGGGTGGACACTGAGCTCGTACAGCGAGGGGAGTTATTTTCTGCCCTTCTTAACGCCACCAGCAGTCATCAATACTCTTTTGTCTTTCTGTTATCAAAGATGAAAGAAGAAGGAGCGAGTAGGCGGGTAGATGTGACAATACATGCGTTGTTTTCTTTGATGTGTTAATTAGAATGCAACCCACCAATGTATCACGTATGCACACCATTGTTTAATAAAGTTGACGTCAAGCATTGCCTACCCCAACATATCAATGATGTCACATCAAAGCATACTGCAGGTGTTCTGGGGATACTGGTTGAATACAATTGGTGGAACTGCGGTAAAGCTGTGGAAATGTAAACAATATGAAATAAAACAAAGTAATGCAGTTTTACAGAACACACTTGTGGAACCAAGGTACGTTGCGGCAACTAGCCTTCATCAGCAAACAAATGCATGCATAAAATACACCATATAAACACGGGGACGACACTACCGTGACTTCATTAAGGCATAATAAAGCCATGAGAAGAATTAACAGATGAACATATGAGAACAGTGATTATCACAGCCTGGGATTCTGAGATAAGTAGCACATTTTTTAAAGTTTTCTTTTGATTGTTCTCATTTATTCATCTTTCCATTCTTCTCATCCAGTTATTATGATTGATTGATTGATTTAGGAACCGACATCACAGCATTCGGGGCATTCCCATAAGCGCTCCGTCCCCATCCTCAACAGCCAGGGAAGAGTTCCAACACCAATAGTTCCAGTAGCAATCTGATTATATGTCCGTCTCGCCTTTCCTCTGAGCGTCGAGCGACGGCCAGATCCCCTCGTCACTCCTCGCTGCCTCATTCTTTCCAGACTATGGTGATCCATTTGCTCCTCCGAGGTGTACACGTGCTCCCACAAGGCCGCAACCATGTCTGCCTTGTCATGCATCAATACTCCACCAAGTTTTGCCGAGCCAGCCAATCTGTCCGCCTGTTCATTCCCCAGCACACCGGCATGCCCCGAAGAAAAGATCCAGGTGATGCTTACCACCCGTGACCTCTGAAGCGAAGCAAGCCACTCTGCACGAAGCCTGCCTGTCCTCACCCTCCTCAGCATGCTTTCTGAGTCAGTTACAATCACGGTGTGTGTATGTATCGTGTTCTCCATCCAGCGGAAAGCTGCACTGACCGCCTCCACATCCATTCTTAAGCTGGATGTTGTGGAATCATACGCCAGGCTCTCCTGCACCAAACGTCGACCATTAGCTTTTGCTAAGAATCCCCAGGCACTTCTCCTACCTCTCAACACCGAAAAATCTGTGTAGACAATCACATCACCCGGGCGAGCATTATCCTGAATTAGTTGCTGGATTTCCACTTCCGTGGCCCCTGCTGGCCACTCCCTGCACTCCCGGCTCAATGTGATTATAACTCTGCACAAGTCTGACTGCTCCGCTGGCACTCTGACCCACTCCTCTCCTCGCCTAATGTTCTCCAAGATGCACACCTGTCTGATCGTATCCTCCGCCTGAGCCATCCATGATTTCCCTCTTATCAGTCTCTGACCCTTAACTGCGTCCAGCGCCTCATGCAACGGGTGATCTGTGTCTGCAGCTACTCTGAGGTATGCCTTCGCCTGCATCACCTTGTGCCTACCAGCAACAGTCGGCAGACCAAGGATGTAACGCATACACACTACTGGGGTGTCTCTGGTGCATCCCAGAATGACCCGCATAGCTTCGTTCTGTATGCGCTCTAATTTCACCAGCTGACTCTTTGAGACAGTGAGCAGTCCTAGTCCACAATCAATCACAGAGAGGATCACGTGCTGATATAGTGTGAAGAGCATTCTCTGCTCTGTGTCCATTGCAGCCATAGTTTTAAGTGCATTGAGTCCCTTTTGAGATCTTGTCACAACCGTCTCCACATGGTCCTTGAAGGACAGACTCCTGTCAAATGTGATTCCCAGATACTTCAGTTTGTTCTCTCTGTTGACGCTTCTACCATCTATCGCGAGGTTTGGGACATCAGCTCTCCCAATCCTGTTGTCCAGAGAGCACCACAAAACAGCCGCCTTTTCCGGGTGGATGACAGCACTCATTTCAGTGCACCAATCAATCACTTTGTCTACTGTCGCCTGTAGCTCCTGGGCTGTTTGCTCCCTATCTCTCCCCTGCCTATATGCAAGAATATCATCTGCAAATGTTAGTATCCTTCCAACCCCTGGTGCTTCTAGGTTTGCAATCTTGCTCGTATACACGTTAAAGAGCACCGGTGAGATTGCAGATCCCTGTGGCAGTCCCGGGGTTAAAATATGTGGCTCTGAGGTCCATGCACCCAGACGGAGAGCAACCCGACGAGAATGCAGGACGGCTGCTATCCAGTTCACCAACCAGGGATTGACCCCCTTCTCCATCAGTGCGGTCATCAAAATATCATAGCGAACTCTATTGTACGCATCCTCGAGATCAAGCGCCGCCGCCATCGTTTCCTGTCTACTCTGGAACCCCTCATAAACATCAAAGGCAAAAGTGGCTGCATTTGACCAGGTATCTTTTCCTGGCCTGTAGCTCCCCAGGCCTCTTGGAAGAAGCTTCCCCCTTTCCAAAAACTCTTGCAGCTTGACAGCGACTATCTTCTCTACAACCTTCCCAAATGTATTTTGAAGGGTGGTGATCCTAAAGCCGCTAAGCTTTGAATGATCCTTGAATGGTTTTGGGAGAGGGATGAGATAGCTGTGTACCCAATACTGCAGGTACTGATGCTGTCCCAATGCTCTGGTTAAAGTAGTCGGTCATCTCCTTCAGGTCTACATCTACCTTCATGTGGCCATACCTAACACCATCGGGCCCTGGTGCCGTGTCTTTTGCCGTTTTCAAAATATGTTTAACATCTTCAACCTGTATGATGTCTTCATAATGCATATTCTCCGTGGTGCCAGATAACTCCTCTCTAACTGCATTCCTGGTATCTGCAACACTATGATTGGTCTGCTCTAAAAATCTCTGGAGAAACGCCTCCCCTTTCTCTTTGTCTGTTGTCACGCGCACACCATCCTCTCTATAAATTGTTCCCACTGTCATAGACCGATCTTTTCTTTGCATTTGTCTGTGCGGTTTCCAGAATTTACGCTGTGTTTTATCACCTCCAATCTCCTTCATAAAACATTCCCATTTTACGTTATTGGCCTCTGCAGCACAGCGCTTGAAAGCCTGCACCTTGTCTTTCTTGACATTTTCCGCTGTGTCCATTTCCTCTCGTGAGCTTCGAAGTGTCTGTCGCACTTTCCTTAGCTGCTTCACTGCAGCTCTGTTTGCTTTCCAAGCATTGTCTACTTCTGGGGTCCACCATGGGGGCTGCAAAAAGGGAGTTTTAACAGTCCTGTTGCATGCCCCCTGTCTGAGGCGGCCAAGAAGGCTGTCGGTCCACTCATACCGGAAGGTCGTGCGCGCTCTCACAGCCTTAACTTTCCTGGATTTAAAGATCAGGACTGAGCATGGCATGTGATCACTCCCATGGTCATTCAAAACAGTCCACTTTACATCAAGGACTGATGACTGGGAGACAAGTGCCAAGTCAATAGCAGTGTCTGCATCGCCAAGCCTCATTGCCATTCTAGTCGGCCCACCATCATTTATGCAGACCACATCGGAGTTCACCATGACATTCGCAAGTGCAATTCCCTGTCGGATTTCTCCACTACTGTCCCAATCTCTGTTCTTCGCATTGAAATCTCCACATATGAGTAGCCTTTTTTTTTTTTTTTTTTTTTGCATATCTTTACAGGACATCGCTGTCAACATCAGCATCTTTCAGCTGTATGTTGATTTCTTGGCAAGATTACTGTGACATGTTTGATTGTGTTGACAGAGGACCTAGTTAGTAGGGTTCTCTGGAGATATATCTTGAATAATAAATAACAAGATAAAGGATATGATTTAGCACGTTTTGTCTAGAGGTCACTCAAATGAGCTAATCATTCCCGCAATAGCCTTTTTTGGAGAACATTTTTCTTTGGCTCAAACCCCCACTGTGAGACTATTATGTATCTACACAGAAATTTATAAAAGAAGTAAAATAGTTCACCCAAGGCCAGAGAAGATCTGAACTATTAGCGCCTGTACAACTGAGGATCCCTCTCACTCAACATAATGTTGCCAGTGTGCTGTTCGTCCGTCACATAGATCTCCTATATATTTTGTCAGTATGACCTATATCAGTTGTCCCATTTCTTTGGGATTGTAGGACTCAATTATTTGTAGGCAAACTCAACAATAACTGTACATTACATCTGTTGGACAAGACATCTACATGACAGTTTCTTGACAAAAGTGGGACATACATTCACAAGGAATTGTGTACACCATCCATTGTACAAGACTTACATCATAGAGATACTTGACAACATCTATACAAGACTTTCCACAATATGTATAATCAACCACAGCACTTAAGACAGTCACCAGAGACAAAACTTGACAGCAACTGTACAAGACATTCTCTTGAGACATGTACTTAAAACACTGATTCATTAAATACACAATTTATTGAGTTGATGGTGAGTCGAGTGATGACCATTGTCTCATCTCCTGTCATGTCAACACTTCAATTATTGCATAGAAAATGCATAAAAATATGTCACACATGCATGTAGAGAAACAAGATACACCACCTCCCCTTTACTCCACCAACTAATAACTAAAATCTCCTCCTCCTCTCCTCTCTAATCACCACTAAACCATTGACTTTTATCTTTTCTTCTACTGTTAATGAGGGAAAACCAAGATAAGCCATAACCTGGGGCAAGCATAGGGACCTTCTGCTCCACTGGTCTGTTTAATCCTTTTAGCACCTATGATGGGTGTTGGACAGCTCAGGTTGCAGTTCTCCCCCATGATGATTTTCCAAGTCTGACTAATTATCCCCTACTGTCACAGTGTGAAGAAAAGCTACAGCCTTGTCTTTCACTGGTGAGTTGACTGTTTATGAAGTTGAGACTTAGGAATCTGTTCTCCTTTTCCTGTAGAGGAAGATCTAAGATACAAATATGTCCCAGTCTTCTTTCTCCTCAGTCTATCTCACTTCCTCTGCAAGTCTTCATTCTGAAAACACTGTGTGAGCACCAGGCTGGAGATTAACTAAGATAAGTCCTAGCTAAACAATCCATTGTCCCAGTCATTTCACCAGACGTCTTGAATGCGGTTAACCACCATAGACTTGTTGTTTAGTTCTCAGATGACATTTGATTGACTCAAAGATCACTGTCCAGTTCACCACTATTAGTAGTGCTTCAGATTGTGTTATGCTCCCATTTATGCATTCAGCTGTTGAGAGCTGAGAGAAAATTCTTCTTTGATTTTCCTGCATTTTGATAGGGAGTCACTTCTGGATCTAGGACTTCTGTTTAGTTGTCCCAGATGATATATGGAAGGTTTCTCCACCATCCTTTTTGTTCTCTGTTGATATACAAAATGGCACAACATCTCTTCACATGTGTTAAAAGATAATGTTATCATACATCAACATACACAAATTGGAGATGGGGATGTTCAGGGAGGATGTTGACCAAAGACACCTCTCCTGGTTGATGATGTAGTGAATTTCACTGTGATGTACTGTGGTAATCACAAGACTATATGCTGAGACAGGGTAGCTTAACACAATTACAAGCATTTATGTGGTCTAAGTTCCACCATGTTTGAACCACAGTAGACCTGGGCACAAGGAGGACCAGACACAGTACAGCAATCATTGTGACATAGCAACATGGGACAGGCATTGTGAAGGGAAATGGAAAATAGGCATTTACAACTGCAATATGCATTATGTATTAACTAATGGCATTTACCCAATTAGCAGACCAGACATCCATTCCTATGGCTGTGATGTTGGTGCATGAATGTCCTATTCCATATACACTCACTCAGCAATGCCAGACCTCACCCCTTTTCACCAGACTTGTCTCACAGGTACATCATCATCATCATCATGTGCTGTTTCCCCACTGAGTAATTTTCATGTCTACTACAGTCGGTAACAGAAGCTCAATTGCATAGCAATTGTTCTCATATGCACCAAGCACATATGTGGAAAACATGTTTAGTCCTTGTAAGTTTGCATGAGCCATACATTATATTCAGCCAACTGAGACACAGGTTCACACACCTATGGTTCTCTTAGGAACTAGTTTATATGAACCATCCAACAGTAGAGGTAATAGTGTAATACTTCAGGGAGAAATTGTATTAATTCTCCTGAGCGTAATGTAGCCACCAGGCATCACATGGACTTAGCAATTCTGGCGTGCCACATACAACCTGTTTACAGATGGATATTGAAGCATCTTTCCTTCCACTAGATGTGAGAGGCTATTTATTAAATCACCAACTCACTCACTCCAACATTCTCAGCGTTTTACAAAGGAACTTGTACATGTTTACATCACTCATTCCAATTCAGACTGCCATATGTTAACTCGCGAGAGCAAAGGTACAGTTGATTTAAGAATAAGTCATCCTAGGCATGAAGAATGCACAAGGGGTTTGGGTTTGCGAATTTGCATGAGTGTACTATACATTCATCAAGCATACGCAACCAGTCACAACAAGGGATTGATATGCACTTGGAGTATACAGCGTGAAAGACATGTCAAGGTTGAAGAAGCAATATTCAGAATTCTGGCGCACAGAAGTTCTGGTTTTCACTTTTCACATTTTATTCATAAAATACTCTTATATTCTTCTCTTTCGTTCACTAGGCACACTAGAACATCAAAGTATGTTTTAAAGTGGTACCTGTTATTCCAGAGAACAATATATTATTGAATCTTTAAGGGCATTTTTGCGTCCCACATCACAAAATAGCTACCGCTCCGGTTGGAATCTTTGCTCAAACTAATTGGATTTTAAAATATGGCCCAGGAATAGCGTGGGCTCATTACTTATTAACCAATGAAAAGCAAGCGCATATACCGCCCCCTCCCCTAACTCGTTCTGGAACATTCGATCTAATAATAGCCCTTCTATCTGGGATGGTCCCCGTTCAGACTTAAAGTATTTTTATGAATGTGTCGGGCTGGGAATGGGGAATTCTGTTCCATCATGCTACAATTACGCTCAGTAGTTTGCTATTGCTTTCTGAGCGGCCGGCTCATTATCCCGCAAGTCACGAGCGCGGGTCGAACCGCTTCCAGTTCTCGCCTCGCTGCGAGAACCTGCGTGGATAAACGGGATTACGGAGAAAGTGGTGTACCCCTCAGCCAGAGAGACCGGCTTATGAGTAGCCTATCACCTGGTAATTCCTCCAATTCCTTAAGCCAGTCCCATAGTTCCTTTCTGACAAAACAGTCCACTGTGGCATGTACATTTATGATGTTCCAACTTAAGCCACCAATCTCCATTTGTATACCCTGGACCCCTCTTGCACTGTGATTCTACAGGCTCAAGTCAAGTACCACATGCTTCACTCCTTTCTTCACCAGCAGACCTTGCCAATGTCTCTTCTGGCCAGTGGGGTTTATATAACTGGCGTACCCAGGCCAATGGTATTTGTCCGTATTTAACTCCTGTAGCATGAGGACATCAAAATCATATATTAGCCTTTCCAATACAGGACCTCTCTGCCTGGCACTACGACAGTTCCAGTATCCCACTCTTACATTGTTGAAACCTAGTCTCTCCACTTTTCGTCTTATTCTCCTGGCGACTGCCCTCCTATTTCTATGCCTTCTTCTCATACCAATTCCTCGCCTTCTCCTCCTCACTCTCTCTTCGCTAGCCTCTGAAAGATGTGTCAAGCGCAGAGTACGTGCTCCATAGCTCCGGCGACGATTCCTGTGTTTAATTAAATCCATAAGCAAAGTTTGGATATTGCAGGAAATAACTTACTCACGCCAAGAGAAACGTTTAAACAGCTTCTTTCATATGCGATGTCTGCGAAGAATACATGGTATTAAGTGGCAAGACAAAATCACAAATACTGAAGTATTGGAAATATCAGGTTGTGTGACAGTGTATTCCATGCTCAGTCTTCGTAGACTTAGATGGATAGGACACGTTAGGAGGATGGATGATGGTAGAATACCAAAGGACATCTTTTTTGGTGAATTACAGACGGGTAGGAGATCGCAGGGTCGGCCTCTACTACGATACAAAGATGTGTGTAAGCGGGACATGATTGATACAGGCATTGATAATGCACATTGGGAGCACGTCGCCGCTGAACGTGTTGCATGGAGGGCAACTATCAGAAATGGAATAAAGACAAAGGAGAAAATGATTGCAGATAAAGCACACACAGAGCGTGAGAGACGTAAGATGGTGCAAAATGGTGGAAGTGACCATGTTTTCACATGCACCTACTGTGGGCAAAAATTAGCAGCAAGAATTGGCCTTACCAGCCACACTCGCCACCGCCATGGATCGTAGTTATTAAGCCTTTTTGAAGCACAATGTACCAAACTATCGTCTGTCAAGACGGAAAGGTGCCAATGAATGAATGAATGAACTAACCGCAGTATTACTAAATAGACTAACACCATATTCAGTATACATATTAGGTGACTACCAGGCTTGTTTTAGACAAAACAGATCAACAATAGATCAGATATTTATCTTACGACAAATAGCCGAGAAAAATTGGGAATATAAAAGAGATCTCCATAACATTTTTGTGGATTTTAAAAAGGCTTATGATAGTATCCATAGGAATAGTCTATGGAATGCTATGTGGGAATTTGGAATACCAAGGAAGTTAATCAACATGACCAGACTATGCATGGAAGATACTTATAATATAGTAACATATAAAGGCAGGAAATCAGACCCTTTCCAAATAATATCTGGCTTGAAACAGGGTGATGCACTATCGCCGCTACTCTTCAATCTGGCTCTAGAGAAAGTTGTAAGGAGGGTAAAGGAGGAATGTGATATTGGAGGAACATCCAGCTGCTTGGTTATGCTGATGATATAGATATTATAGGGGAAAATGAACAAAAGACATTGGAAATATTGACTCACTTAAAGGAAAAAGCCCAACAGATGGGGCTGGTTATCAACCAAGATAAGACAGAATATATGGTAATTTCAAGAGAAGGAATGGCTAAAAACTCTGGCCACATAATAATTATAATTGGCACCTTGCCGTCTTGACAGACGATAGTTTGTGCTTTAAAAAGGCATAATAACTTTTACCTATGGCGGTAGCGCATGTGACTGATAAGGCCAATTTGCGCTGTAAATGTCCGTTCACAGTGGGTGCATGTGAACACGTGGTCATTTCCACCATCATGCACCATCTTACGTCTCACACGCTCGGTGTGTGACTTATCTGCAATAATTTTCTCCTTTGTCTTTATTCCATTTCTGATGTTTGCCCTCCATGCAACACGTTCAGCGGCGACTTGCTCCCAATGTGCATTATCAATGCCTGTATCAATCATGTCCCGCTTACACACATCTTTGTATCGTAGTAGAGGCAGACCCTGAGATCTCTTACCCATCTGTAATTCACCAAAAAAGATGTCCTTTGGTATTCTACCATCATCCATCCTCCTAAGATGTCCTATCCATCTAAGTCTACGAAGACTGAGCATGGAATAAACTGTCACACAACCTGATCTTTCCAATACTTCAGTATTTGTGATTTTGTCTTGCCACTTAATACCAAGAATTCTTCGCAGACACCGCATATGAAAGCTGTTTAAATGTTTCTCTTGGTGTGAGTAAGTTGTCCAGGTTTCACTGCCATAAAGAAGAGTACTAAGGACACAGGCTTGATAGACAAGGACTTTTGTTTTTGCAGTAAGCTTCCTGTTCTCCCAGACTCTTTTTCTTAACCTGTTCATTGTTGTTGCTGCCTTACCAATCCGGATGTTGATTTCCTGATCTAGGGATAATTTGCTATTTACCACTGATCCTAGATATGTAAAATGGTCTACCATCTCTAGTTCGGCGTCGTCAATAAAGATTGATGGTACCCCATGTGCACCTTGTGACATAATCTGTGTCTTCTTTTTGCTAATTGTTAAACCAAATTCAGAACAAGCATTGGAGAATGCAGATAGTAGACATTGCAATTCTTCCTCAGAGTGGGTCGTAACTGCAGCATCATCTGCAAAAAGCAACTCTCTGATCAGTACCCTCCTAATTTTGGTCTTGGCCTTCAATCTTTGAGCATTGTAAAGGCCGCCATCTGAGCGTGAGTGAATGTATATACCACCATCCTGATCACGAAAGGCATATTTCAGTAGAAGTGAAAAGTATATTCCAAAGAGGGTGGGAGCTAGTACACAACCTTGCTTAACTCCACTCTTGATTTCAAATTCTTCAGAAGTTGCACCATCAAACTTGATTATACCCTTCATGCCTGTGTGGAACGATTCCACAATGGACAGAAGAGTTGGTGGGCAGCCAATCTTCTTTAGTGCCTTGAATAGACCCTCACGACTGACCAAATCAAATGCCTTTGTGAGGTCGATGAAGGCAATAAACAGTGGTTGATTCTGTTCACGGCATTTTTCTTGCATTTGTCGCAATGAGAATATCATATCAATGGTAGACCGGTTCTGTCGAAAGCCACACTGTGATTCGGGGTAGACTTGATCTCCTAGGACTTGAAGTCTGCGCAGAACAATTCTGGCAAATACTTTTCCAACAATACACAGAAGTGAGATACCCCTATAGTTGTTGCAGTCGCTCCGATCGCCCTTGTTCTTGTACAGTGTTATGATGCTTGAATCTTTGAAATCATGTGGGACTTGTCCTTCTCGCCAGCATAGCTCTATTAGCTGGTGAATCTGTAGAGTGAGTGTGTCTTGCCCACTCCTTATAACCTCTATTGGAATCCCATCCTTACCTGGAGCCTTGCCAGATGCAAGTTCATTTATAGCACACTTAACTTCTGTTATGGTGGGAAGTGTGTCCAGGTGGTCAAGAGTTGGTAGAGCCTCTATGGCGTTGAGGGCATCATCCGCTAGTTTGGTCTCACTTGAGTAAAGCTCCAAATAGTGCTCTACCCATCTGTCCATCTGCTGTTTCTTAGTCAGTGATGATTTCTCCAGTCAAGGTTTTCAATGGTGCACTTCTTTTGATCACTGGACCACAGGCTTTCTTTATTCCTTCATACATGCTTCTTATGTTTCCCTTATCACTTGCGATTTGAATGGACTCACATAACTTGATCCAATAATCATTTGCACACTGCCTGGCAGCCTTTTGCACATCCTTCCTAGCTTGCCTTAGTTCACTCAGAGTGTTACGCGTTGGTCTTTCCTTGTTTCTTAAGAGAGCTTTCTTCTTCTTATCAATCAAGGGCTGCAGAGTCTCGCTGTTTGCCGCAAACCAGTCCTGCCTCTTATGATCCACAGTGCCGTAAACCCCTACAGCAGTTTTATAAAGAGTTTCCTTAATTTGACCCCACTTTTCATTTACTGTACAATTTTCTGGTGTATCAGTGAAAGCGTCTTCAAGTTGCTGTTGAAACTGAAAGCACTTTTCATGATCGTGAGTGTTAATAATATTAATCCTGGGGCTAGATTTATGTTTAGCTGTGTAGATTCTCTTTGGTCTCAGCCTAACCCTTGCAACAAGCAAAGAATGATCCGTATCACAGTCAGCACTGTGGTAACTTCGAGTCAATGATATATGGTTCAGATGTTGTCTCCGTGTGATGATGAAGTCCAGCTGGTGCCAATGGCCGGATCCATGTGACCTTATGCATCTCTTTCGTTTTAAAAAAGGAGTTTTCTTTTGTTTTAAAAAAGGAGACATACAAATAGATAATATGACCATTAAAAGAACGGAAACATACAAATACCTGGGTACAATCTTCAACTGCTCCAACATCATAAGGGAAGAAATACAAACTAGAATCAACTCTGGAAATAAGATATACTATGCACTACAACATCTACTAAAATCAAAGGCGCTATCTCGTAACACCAAGATCACAATATACAAAACACTGATCAGACCAGTTGTGCTGTATGGCTCTGAAACCTGGAGTACAACGAAAGGAGACGAAGTCTTGCTACAAACCTTTGAGAACAATGTCTTAAGACGCATCTTTGGACCCATTAGGGATACACAAAGTGGAGAGTGGAAAAGAAGAAGTAACAAAGACATTTATGATATGTTTAAGTCCCCGCTAATCACTGGTATCATGAAGACTAATCTAATAGACTACAATGGCTGGGGCATATAGAAAGAATGGAAGATAATAGGGAAACAAAACTCACATACACTCAGGAAATAAATGACCGTAGACCCCGAGGTAGACCAAGAAGACGGTGGAGAGATAATATATATACAGACCTACAAGCACTTGGTAATCAACGACTGGCAAGAGAAGGTCCACCAGAGAGACGAATGGAGACGGATTGTATCTGCAGCAAAGAACCTCAATGGCACGGAACGCTGAAGAAGAAGAAGAAGATTTCGTTTCACCGCCAATTATGTTCAGAGGGTCTGGTGGGAAACTAAGGCCTGGCTTTAGTCAATCGTTTCTCTCTATTCGAATCGCCCACTCATTTGCTCCTTCGTTCTAAACGGCTGATGAAATCTGATTGTCAATGGCGTTCCTTTCGTGTTAGAGTGCTGAATTTCGGAAGATGTGAAGTGACTGGGACGTATAAATCACAGAATGCAATAAATATTTCTGGGCCTAGAGGGCCCTCACTGTCGTCTGAGTGTATATCCATATCTTGTGCTAGTCGTCTTATCTTGTGTATGTCCCATCTGTCTGTGCTAAGCTTAGATTTATCGGGAGGCCAGTTTACGAAGAGAATGACATGCGGTTTTAGGTACATCTTGCTGCAAAAGTACTTGTCGATCTACCACGAAGTAAACCCAGATATCCCTATTCTGAAAATTGACGATCCCACCAGATCTAGGTCAGTGCTAAAAATAACTACGTGGTTTGTTTGCGGTGAATTAAAATAAGTACCAGTACTTCTGCTCACTAGTCCCATACGGAGTTGATTATCGTATCTTCTCTTGCTCTCGAAGGAGGCATTGGCGTGCTTGACCAGGCTTCATTCCCATTCTATGAAGGCTTAACACCCCAAATGGATGATAAATGGCAGAAGAGGGAGAAAGAGGTAGCACCAAGAAATGGAATGGAAAGAAGGATGTTAGATTGTACCGACAGACATAACACTGGAAATCATTTCTGCCGACATTCGTTGTCATCATCATCAGCAAGTGCCATACCAGCTTGCGTAGGCGTTTATGACTCTCCACATACCTCGGTCTTTGGTTTTCTGGAACAACTCTGCTGATGCTATTCCTCCATGTCACCGTCTCAGTCCATCCAGCGTCATTTCTCTTAGACCGCCTCTGCCTCTGTTCCCCTCAATCTTTCTAGTTGCCACGGTGTTCTTCAATACCTCTCGTCTCATCAAATGACTAAAAGCAAGCTGTTTGTCACTTTCTTATTGTTGTATATAATGTTCTAGTGTCATTAGCATCATTCGGGCAATCGTTGTTAGTTACTTTGACAGTCCAAGGAATTCGCAACATTCGTCCCAGGAACCACATCCCTATTGCTTCCATGCTCTTCCTAACTTGTTCATTTACATTTTACAATTCACAGCCATACAATAAGGTGGAGAAAGGAATGTTTCACCTCGCTTCAGAAGTCACAGATTGTGAGAATTGTGTGGATTTTTTTAACCCTACCATGCGGGGTGCGGGGGGGGGGGGGCGCCGGAGATGAACAGGCTGATAGGCTGGCAGGGAATGCACCTCTTGGTGGTAGATTACCTATGGATAAGGGGGGGGGGGATGCCTTGCGTCTGTGGAACCAGGTGGAGACAGTGGGGGAACAGACTGAGAACCCGTATGTGGAAAGGATGAGATTGCGGGGGATTTGCAGGGGTTTTAGTAAGAATCTCAAAACTGAGAGAGAAGCACAGGATAACTTTCAATCATATAGGGGTGGAAACGATTAGTAGCGTGGCTCTTTTTTTTTTTTTTCTGTTGAATGAGGGGACGGGCGCCTATGGGGATGTCCTGAATGCAGGCATGTCAGATCTTAGCGCAGTTCAACTAAACTCAACTCAACTGGAGGATAAAGGGCAGAAGAGGGAGAAAGAGGTAGCATCAAAAGATGGGCCGGAAAGAAGGATATTAGATTGTACCGAGAAACAGAATACTGGAAATCCTTTCAGCCGACATTCGTTGTCATCATCATCATCAAGTGCCATGCCAGCTGGCGTAGGCGTTCATGACTCTCCACAGATGCGGTTTTTGTTTTTCTGGATCAACTCTGCTGATGATATTCTTCCATTCCACCGTCTCAGTCCATCCAGCGTCATTTCTTTTAGACCGCCTTGGGCTCTCTTCCCCTCGATCTTTCCAGTTGTCACTTTGTAACAGTCTTTGTTCTTCAATGCCTCTCTAGTCTCTTCTCATCAAATGACCAAAACAAGCTCTCAAGCTGTTTGTCTCTTTCTTATTGTTGTATATAATGTTCTAGTTTCCTTAGCCTCTTTCATGCAGTTGTTGTTAGTTACTCTGTCAGTCCTAGGAATTAGCAGTATTCTTCTCAGGAACCACATCTCTGTTGCTGCCAACATTCGTTGTGAAGACGGTCATACGTGTGATGGGTCCGCGGATGTTTGTTTACAGAGGGCGCCAGGGTGCACATTGACGTCGTACACAAGATAGTCTGCTAGAGTGAAAGTGTAACAAGCAACTCGAGGTCACATGGAAACAACTGCGACATTTTAAACCGTCTTCTCGCCATTTTACCCCAATTTCACGATGAGACAAGTGTCTTTGTGGCAGGATCGCTTGTTTTCTATGTAACTGTATCAGAATTAAATGAATTTGAACCTTATGTTGTGAATTACAGCCGCGAGAATGTCTGAGTCGACGTTGGTGTCCTGTGAATTTTCAAAATGGTGGTTAGTTCGTGACAAGAAACTGGTCGTCTTCGTGCTGAGTCTGGTGATGTTTTTACCATTCGCTTCTTCTGATGATCCCCAACTTCTTCAGTCGCCACCTCACCAAACAAGTTTCCAGTATGCTCTTATTAATATTTCGTACGTGGATTATAACATCAAGAAGGAATATTCTAAATCATTTAAAGGTTTTTTTGGCAGGCAAAGTATCATTACTGGTGTGTCCGGAGTGATTATGCACGCAGAGAATCAAAATCATGAAGATAGGTCTGGCACCCAGATAAAGAACCATTTTGGATGTTCGTCTTATACCAACAGTAAACTCCCTTCTGAACCCTGGATTGCCTTTGTGGAGAGAGGGGAATGTTCCTTTGCCAACAAGATACAAATTGCCACGAAGGAACACAATGCTTCAGCCATTGTCATATATAATGATGTCGCTGGCGCGAACACACCCATTCTTATGGATCACGAGAAAGGTATATATTTCAATAAGAAATACTTTCAGACTATTCACTCGTATAATGTTGTAAGCATGAAGTGCAGTGCAGGCTGAAAGCATTCACGTCTTGCTATATTCACAAAGGGTGTCACCATGTATTGATTTATCAGTTTATGGTGACACCCTTCTGTGCCACCCGTGCCATGACACTAGACTGTCACAAATCTCTCTCTCTCTCTCTCTCTCTCTCTCTCTCTCTCTCTCTCTCTCTCTCTCTCTCTCTCTCTCTCTCTCCCTCCCTCCCTCCTCTCTCTCTCTCTCTCTCTCTCTCTCTCTCTCTCTCTCTCTCTCTCTCTTTCTCTCTCACATTCAGTAGCATATCTTGTATATTGTTGCTGTTCTCTTTAAGCCTTGAATGATGTGTGAATGAAATAATGTATGAAAGAGAGTGATAGAAGGGCAGAATGTTAGACGGGCCTGCGTGCCCAATTCTTAACCCTTTGAAAATAAAGTTTGTTTGTTTGTTCGTTCGTTTGTTCTCTCTCTCTCTCTCTCTCTCTCTCTCTCTCTCTCTCTCTCTCTCTCTCTCTCTCTCTCTCTCTCCTCTCTCGTCTCTCTCTCTCTCTCTCTCTCTCTCTCCCCCCCCATATGTCCAGTTGTTACACATATTCCAGTTTTTTCTCTCTTCTCATAATGTGCCTTCCCCCCCCCCCCCCCCCCCCCCCCCCCCCCCCCCCAAATGTGACTGCCTCCTTATGTTTGTGTTAAGTTGTTTTTGTGTCTTAGCCTATTTAACAACACTTTGGATTACTCATTTTGTCTGTCCAAGTAATTTTCAACATTTTCCTGTAAAACTACATCTCTGAGGTCAGAAGTTATTTCCTAAAAGGCTTTTTAAAAAACTTAATTTCTGACGTTTCACATGATCATCATCGTCATGTGCCACGCCGATAAGCTTGTGCTGTCATGTTTCGCCATCTCATGCAATCACTAGAGTCGTGAATCAGCTCAGTGTTCTTGTCTCAACCATACAATGTGGCCAAGCCATCCAGATATTTACTTCTCTGTCTTCCCCATGTTCTCTTCCCCTTGATCTTGCCAGTTGTCACCAAGTTTTCCAATTTATTTCTTCTCGTAACGTGGCCAAAAAATTGTGACTGTCCACGTCTAATTTCACAAATCAGTTTACGGTTTTCATTTGTTTCTTGTAGGACTTGCTCATTGGTTTTTCTGTCTGTCCATGGTATTCTTTGCATTTTCCTCAGAAACCACATTTCCACAACCATTAGATGTTTTTAAGCCTGTCTGCTTATTGTCCACGCTACACACCCATACAGAAGTATAGGTTCTATGTAGCACCCCAACACTCTTTTTCTCGTTGCAAATGACATTGTTTTGTTGGTAAGTATTTTTCCATTGTTCACAAGCAAATGTGAAACTATGTATCATGCAAGTATGCTTTTTGTAACCTGCAGGTATGGATTTAATGCATGAGATGTTCTTCATTTTAAAAAATGCAGTTTTTGCTTGTCATATTCTGTTATCTCTGTTAGGTATCTTCCATCTGATGTTATCTATGTGCCTATTTTCTTGAATTTCTGCACTAGCCCCAATTTAATAATATTTACTTGCCCTGCGGTGAAGGGGTTATGAATGCAACTCTCAATCCTGCATACCATGTTCAAAACACAACTGTAGGTGTTTTAGAAGCAAACCGATTCATGCGGTTTTCACACAATAGTATGAGCATTGATCGTTCAGAAATGGCAAACTACTGAACTTAAATTTTCCTGGTGAATCACAAACAGCCAACAAATGTAATGCTGTTGTTGACTGCAAAGTCCTGTAAGGAACATGCATCTAACTAACATTCATTGCATATTTAGGCATGATTCATTTCTTCGATATTGCCATTACTTTTGTCTTACTGTTGTTCAAGCTGAGGCTCATTTGCATTTAATATTCATTCATTCATTCAGTAGCATATCCTTTGCAGAACCTTCCTCCCATAACAACCTTCCTGAAAACTTCTTGGTCATAAACAAGATGTCCCGCGTCCGATACACCCATCTGGAGATCATCTGCCACATCCTGCACCCATCTTCTCTTTGGCCTTCCTCTTCCTCTCTTCCCAGACATATACCCCTTCATTATTGTTCTCTCCAAACTTTCATGACATTTCAAGTAACCAAAATATTTCAATTTTCTTTGTTTTATTGTCTTTAGTAGGCAATCTTCTTCAGTATTCAGATTTTATCAGTATGGATGCAATTGCCTTTTCTTTTCCTGTGTCCAAGATATTCTTAGAACGTGTCTAATATCCGTATATAACAGAGGTTCCAAAACCACGGGCCACTTGTGGCCCGCCAGCTGTAAGAAAGTGGCACGCGAGATCTCTTTGTTTAATATATGTTTTAATAATTTTAAAAAATGCAGTCAGTGCGCCCCATCAGCGTGCGATTATGTACTCTGCTCGTGGTTGTTATGCTCAGATATTATCGAATGTGCCTGTTCAGTTCACAATGGAAACTTTATGAAGTTCCCATATCCCAGCCTTGTCGACCAATCGTGCGCAAGGCACCATGTTGGCGTCTGTTACAACTGTTTAGCAGAGTCAGTAGTATTGTGTTGAAATTAGATTTTTTCAAATAAAAATTTACCGTTGAAGACTATAAACATGAGTGTGTAAAATCTAAAATCAAACAATGGTAAAAAGCAAAAATGTGAAGATGTAGCTTGTTTTGAATTTAACGAAGATTGGACGGAGAAATTTATGTTTATGCCTAGCCGTAGTGGTAAACCAGTTTGCTTAATCTGCAGATTTTGTGTTTCTGTTACCAAAAAAAATAAATAAATAAATAATAATCTGGAACGACACTTCACGACCACACAGTCAGACATAAATGCTCAATATCCGATCAATTCAGAGTTAAGAAAAGATTTAATAGAGAAAGTTCTCTGACCAGGCAGCAGTCTTTTTCATGAAGGCCAACGAACAGAGCAAGAGTGCTATTGGTTTTGGTTCAAAATGTTTCTGTATGTAGCCGGCGCGCAGTGTTGTGGTGAGTGCCCAACATTGCTTAAATACCCCAATGACTCGTGAATACATAACCTCTGCAGCAAAAGTCCAACTCCTGGCCTTCACGTGGCGGAACTGTTTCTACTAACAGGAGAAGGGGCGACGGCGAGTTTCTGGCGCCGAAAAATAACCAGTATGCTCTAGATGTGTATGCACGTACATGCATGCGCAAACACGTGTGTGCGCGCGTACACATCTAAACTCGAGTGAGACCACAGTCTGCTCTAGCAAAGGAAAGGTGCTGAAGACGGAGGCAACCAGCCAGGAGGCGCACCACAGAAATCAGGATGCCACGCAATTACGCAAAATGGAATATGTCGACTACTGCTAAATGTTATGGTGCTCGCCCTGCTTTGGACCCCCAGGCAGGTGCAGTGCCGGGCCCTATGTCTCGAAAGGGTCCAACCCCAACTACTGGAGGTCCTTCTCAGATGTCCTGTGGAGCCAGGGGACATGAGAATAGAACGGCTGGCCATACTAAACAAAGACTTAAAATAATGCACTGGAATGCGGAGGGAGTCAGCAACAAAAAAATAGAATTGGAAAACATCCTGGACCAAGAAAAAGTAAGCGTATGTTGCTTGCAAGAAACTCACCTCAACGAAAATATAGCCTTCAAAATCAGAGGCTACCAGTGTTACCGATCTGACCGAAAGGACAGGCGAAAAGGTGGGATACTGACCCTTGTAAAAAATAACATCACTGCTTCCCAAATCGAAGTCTACATGGAAGGGGCTGAGTATCAGACACTTAAACTTAAGACAGGCAATACAGACCTACATCTGATCAATTACTACTGTCCAAGTGATCGCCCACAGGCACTGGACACACTACCATTAACAGAAAAAATGATTGTGTGTGGCGATTTCAACAGCCACTCGCAGAGTTGGGGCTATGATCACATGGACCAGAGAGGAGAGAGACTGGAAGACTGGCAGGATGAGAATAGATTCATCTTGATTAACAAGCCGTCTGACCCACATACTTTCTACTCGAGATCATGGCACACTACAACTACACCTGACCTGGCTTTTCATTCACCAGACCTGGAGTGGAACATTACACGAATTGTTGGGAAACAACTTGGTGGCAGTGACCATCGGCCAGTCTTTCTAACTGTAGAAAATGAGCTTGTAAGTGAAAGCAGCACCCTCTCGAGGTGGAACTACAAGAAAGCAGACTGGGCAATGTACAAGAATCGCACCAGCATACTGGTTAGAAACCTGAACACTGAGAAAGACATAAATAAAGTAGTTGAAGAGTTTGGGAAATGCATACTACAGGCAGCGCGAGAAACAGTACCAAGAGGAGCCCGTAAACAATATAAACCCTACTGGAGTAGTGAACTGGAACAGTTGCATAATGATGTGGAAGTGTGTAGAAAGCAAGCAGAGGCCACACCCAGCCAAGAGCACCACAATAAATTCCAGCACGCAAAAGCCAAATTTCAAAGGGCGAAGCTGCAGGCTAGACGGAAAAGCTGGCAGGAGAAAACGGAGTCTCTGAACTTTGAAAGAGACACAAGGAAATTGTGGAAGCTTATAAAACAACTTAACGATGAGGGCACAGGGAGAAACTCAAAAATTGCACTACATAAAGATGGAAACATCTTAACAAGAAAGCAAGCAGCTGACCATTTTGCGGACTCATTCGCACAAGATAACAATATCAAAATTAGTCCAGAGAAACAACAAGAGATTCGAGAGAAACGGCAACATACAGGACAGAAGGAAATAGTACATGAGGTTCTGGAGGCACCCATCACAATCAGCGAACTGGAGCTAGCCATATCAAAACTGAAAATGAGAAAGTCACCAGGAGCTGATGGTATCTCCAATGAAATGATCAGGAACCTAGGAACAGAGGCCAAAGCAAAGCTGTTGCAGATCTTCAATAACAGTTGGACCTTAGGCAGTGTTCCACAAGCCTGGAGAGAAGCAATCATGATACCCCTCCTAAAATCAGGGAAAGATAGTTCCATTGCCTCTAGCTACAGACCAATTAGCCTCACCAGCTGTCTCTGCAAAACACTGGAGCGCATCATCAATCACAGACTGCAGTGGTACATTGAAAGTAAAAACATCCTTGTGCCACAGCAGGCTGGCTTTAGGCAGTGCTACTCTACGGAAGATCAGACAACCTACCTCTCTCAAGAAATTGAGGATGCATTTTAAGAGAAGAAACTGGTGCTTGCGGCATGGATAGATCTGAAGAAAGCCTTTGACAAAGTCTGGAAAGAAGGTCTGATGAAGAAACTGAGAAACTGCAAAGTCAATGGAAGAATGTACAAATGGGTGAAAGCATACTTGCACAACAGAAGAGCCCGAGTACAGATAGACGGACTCAAGAGCAAGAAAGTACTACTGCGTCACGGTGTTCCCCAGGGCGGAGTCTTGTCCCCCACACTTTTTCTAATCTTCATCAATGATCTCGTTGCTAATCTACCGCATGGAATTAAAGCGGCAATGTACGCCGATGACCTGGTTCTATGGAGCACAAATGAACATGCATCAGTGGCCACCAGATTGCTACAAAGAGCTGTAGATACATTTGTTGCATGGGCAAATAGATGGTGTGTCAGCATAAACACTGACAAGTGCAGCACCACCCTATTTACCCTCTCTCCAAAACAAAAGGCAGGGATGATCCAGATAAATGGAACACCCCTAAGAGAAGATAAAGAACCAACATACCTTGGAGTAACATTTGATGGCAGGCTGACATGGAGAAAGCACATCAACAAAGCAGTAGCAAAAGCCAGAAGGAAAATAGCCATCCTGAGAAAGCTAAGTGGAACCACATGGGGAGCCAGTGGGAAAATACTTAGCAAAGTTTATCAACAGAGCATACGACCACACCTGGAATACGGGTCAACTGCGTGGTGTTCGGCATCAAAAACCACACTACAAGAGCTGGACAAGGTGCAAAATCAAGCACTTAGAGTCACCACAGGAGGGATGAGATCAACCCCTATAGTGGAAATGGAGAAGATGGGGAGGACACAAGCACTGAGAGAGCGCAGAGATACGAAAACGCTAATACAAGCAGAAAAGTTCCTCAGCTTGCCAGGCCACCCTATGAAGAACAGATTTGAAAACCTAGCTATGGGGCGGTTGAAAAGAAGTAGTTTTATCCACCAGGCCAAACGACTCTGCAGAGAAACCACCGATCTGCCCACAGTTGGTATCCCCCTAACAACTATTCCAGAGCCAACTCCATGGAAATATATACATAGACTATCATTACAAATCCAGACAAAAGTGAGAGGAATATTTGACAAGGAAGAACAGAACAGTGTGCAGCGCAGAACAGCCACTCTCAGCTTCCTTGATGAAGAATACCCACAGGACCTCTGGATCCGAGTCTACACAGATGGGTCAGCACAAAATGCTGTTCGAAATGGAGGAGCGGGAGTGTACATAGAATACCCAAATAATACTAGGGACACAGCCAGAGTACCGACAGGAAAGTACTGCCATAACTATGATGCTGAAATTGAGGCAATCAAGATAGCAACAGAGAAATTACTAAATACCAGCAATGGTACACAACCTGTGGTGCTATTGACAGATGCAAAATCAGTACTCGAGGCGCTCCTGTCTGGGAAATTGCCAGTACTAAGGACACTACTTTCTGAACTTAGCAGTCAGCATAAGGTCACCATACAGTGGATACTATCCCACTGTGGAGTACCTGGAAACGACAGAGCTGATCAATTGGCTAAGGAAGGAGCCAAAGAAGAACAGCCTGATGTGCCCGTTACATACCACCAAAAGAAAAGAATGATCAAATCAGTCAGAAAGCCACCAAAACCTGCTCAAGATGACTACCACATTATGGACAGACCAGAACAAGTCATTATTCTGCGCCTCAGAACAGGACACAATAGATTATGCAACCACATGTATACAAAATTCAAGATTGGTAAAACAGCCATGTGCACATGTGAATTGGCGTCGCAGACATCAGAGCACATACTCCAAGACTGCCCAAAATATGACATATCTAGGCAAACCTTCTGGCCTAGAGAGACGACAGTGGAAGATAAACTCTATGGACCGCTGTGTGAACTGAAAAAGACAGTTAAATTCATACAAGAGACAGCATTGCAGTTATAGACATATTTCAAGCGAACGAAAGAAGAAGTAGTGCTGTTGTTGCGTCGTACGAAGTCACTCTTCTGTTGGCTCACAAAAAGAAGACGTTCACCAATGCAGAAGAAATAATTAAGCCTTCCTTAAAATTGCTGCTAGAATGCTTGGCGATAAAAAGTGAAACAAAATTTGATCAGATTCCTTTGTCTAATAATGCTATGGCCAGGCGAGTTGAAGATTTAGCGAACAATGTTTATCGTCAAGGAGCAGTATATATAAAAAATTTATTGTAAATTTTTCTTTCATTGGCAGTGGATGAATCCACTGACATTTCTGACACAGCTCAGGTCGCAGTTTTTGTTTGAGCAATAAACAATACTTTTAAATGGCGGCGACATTATGCACAGTGTGCGGGCTGTTGTTTGTCGAGACTCCTGTCTTTTCCACTTTTCACACTGGGCAGTGGGGAGCGTTTTGTGTGATATTCACTGGCACAGGAACAGAGCATAATGGGGATGACCCGTTGCTGTGAAGTTGGAACTGTGACTAACTAACTAACTAACAATACTTTTAAAGTCATTGAAGAACTTCTAGGACTTGAATCAATGCATGCAACTACCAAAGGGACTGATCTGTTTGAAACTCTGAAGTTGTATGTAGATAAAAACAAAGTAGAAAGGACCAAATTGGACAGTGCAGGCACCGACTGTGCTCCGGATTTGATGGGTAAAAAGTCTGGATGTCTAGCATTATTGGAAAAGTTTCTTGGCAGCACTATATTAAAATATCATTGTATCATTCACCAAGAAGCTCTGTGAACAACTTTAAATCTGAAACATGTCATGGATGTTGTTCTGAGATGTGTGAACAAAATTCGAAGTAAGGCGCTGAACAGGCATTAGTTCAGATAGTTTCTATCAGACCTGAACGAGGAATATGGTGAGCTACTGTTACACTGTGATGTCAGATGGCTATCTAAAGAGAAAGTTCTGTCCCATTTATGGGCACTGAAAAACAGTGTCTGTCTGTTGTCTGAAATAAATGAATTGCCTACAGAAAGGGAATGTCTGTTGAACGATGACTGGCTTAATGACCTGGCATTTTTGGTGGACATCACGTCTCATTTAAACTCTTTAAATGCAAGGATTTAGGGGGAAAAAAAACTATTCACAAATTTGTGCGATGACATTTCTTTATTTAAAATGAGACTAGGGCTGTTTATCAGAATATCAGACAGCTGACTGAAGGAACTTTAGAGGTGTTTCCAACTTGTGTAAAAGTAATATGACTTGTTACAGTACAAAGTAAAAGTTGAAAGTCTTCTAGATATTTTTCAGTCGAGATTCCAAGAGTTCACAATAGAGGGAGATAATGTTGTCCTCTTCATAAATCCGTTCATATTTCCCTATGCCAAGCTCTGCCAATTACAGTAAAACCTTCAGCACGAAGTAATTGATTTGAAACACAATTCTGCACTGAGATGTACATTTCTGGAGCTGCCTGCTACACCTTCAGCTGATCATGTGATTTCATTCTGGCGACTATTGCCTGTCGAACAATTTGAACATTCACCCAGAGATACATTTGTCGTTTTGGTTTGACTTACAGATGTGAGCAGTCATTTCCCAATGACCGTTATAAAAGCAAGCAACGTTCCAGACTCACCTACAGTAACCTAGCTGCGCTTATGACTTTGGGCTCGACAGATTTGTGCCCAGACATTGATAAACTGGCATCTGAACTTAAGTAACTGGTTATGAAGAACAGTTACAAGTGAAAATTAATTACATTGATAGCGATTTTCGAAACTGATTAAAAATTTATTTAAATGAAATTTTGATTGTAAACCAAAAAATGACTGCAGTGTAGTATTGACACTGACTGCCTTTAAAGTTTTAGAAATTTGTTGACCAAAGTTAAGAAAGGTAAGAATGATATTGCACGACTTTTATAATTTTATAATGTTGTGGCCCGCTTAACTACCGAAAATAGTAGATATGGCCCTCTGCTTGTAAAGCTTGGAAACCATTGGTATATAATATATGCTAACAAATAATTTAAGATACCAATTTCTGGGAGTAACTTTAAAAATCTGACTTCCATTGCATATGCATGGTGTACAATGCAGACACATGGAAACAGTTTTAAAAAAAAAAAATTAAGTTGCATGTCCTTCACAGGACGTAGCAGTCAACCCCAGCATTTTCGCTGTTCATGATTCCTGGGCAAATTTTACGTTGAGTAGTTTGCCATTGCTTTCTGAATGACCGGCTCCTATACCTTTTTAGAAAAACCCAGGACTGCTGTGTTTTGAACCCAGGTATACGGGCTCACAAACCGCATTCGCAAGCCCTTAGCCATAGAGACCGGTGGAAACAGTAAGCATTGTAGTAAAATCTTATTTGGCAAGTCAGTTAAAACAAAAAGCAGGTCAGCCCTATCAATGGCATAGTGGTTGAACATTTGAAAATACAAACAGGTATGTGTAGCTCCTGCGAAAAGAGGAGACATACTAAACACGGACAGTGTCCTTACAGTGGACTCCATAAAGGTGAACATAAATCACAGAGTGAAAATTTCTCCCCCTCCCCCCTTCCCTAAAAAATATATATAGACAATCCAAAATGTATATAATAATAAAATAAAAGTAAGTATTCTTGGACACAATAAACAACGTTTAGATTACATAAATCATCATCAGGGGCGGGACAACACAAACAAATCTAAAGAAAACAAAATTATGAAATAATATTAAATTACAACTCCTTCATTGTCGAGAAGGCACAAAAGTTGAGTTCCTGGACATTTTATAGTGGTCTAGGGTTTGATCCACGGCTGGACGGATTCAATTTTTAGAAATTTACCTGAGCATCCAGGTTGACTCAGCCTAAACTGGGAACCAGGAATGTCTTGGGAAGTAAAGTCAGCCCGCATGAGACTGACCACATCACCCACCAAGTGCTGATTGGTCTATACAAATATGAGTCTAGCACAGTATGCCTGTGGGGCCTTCTGGTGAGTGAAAGGGTTTTTCACTTAAGTGGGGGTTTCAAATGAAAACCTTACATGTTTTTTTTGTGTGGAGTGAATATATTCTGAAAAAGTAAAGAACAAATGTACATTTTTCGATATGGTAAACACTGCGTTCAGTGCAAATCCTCCAGCACTGATAAAGTGCTTGGATTCCTGTAGAAAAAAAATTCTCTTGGGTCACTACTTGGTGTGCCTGACCCTGTCATGAACAGTCTGTCACAGAAGTCAGACTGTTTTGAAACTTCCTACTCCACTCATACACTTGCTGGACTAACAGGCAGGCATCACTATATTGGACCTTCATTCACCGACGAATGTCTATAGGTGTCACCCCTTCACTGATCAAAAAACGGATAACTGAACGCTTCTCCTTTATGGTGCATGTCAAAAGTGGGGCGGCCTTCTTTAAACTGTCGTTATGACGGCACCGTGTTTGTCTTCAGCTTGATGTCGTGTGCTTAATACTCTTGGCATCCTTAACAACAATATTGGCAGGTTACAAGACAAAGGCATAGTTATTGTAATTTCTATCACACTTTTAAGGTTATCTTTTAAAGCCCCCTCGTATTGTGTCTGCCTAGCACTTGAACCAAAAACATCACACCATGTGGTCATTGATTGTGCCTGCCCTGACTCTTATTCACTATATGATCATATATGACTCTTTTATGAATATTACTAAGTTTAAGAATCTGTATACGTCGAAAGGACATGGACGGAGCTGCACGAGATATCAACAGTTAGGCAGTTTGGGGTGTGCTGGAGGATTAAGGACCGAAGAGAGAAATAGGGTCAAGAGATCAACTGGAAATAAGGTTTTAGATTGTATTTGAGAAGTATCATTACATTCATTATGATTATGTATCCTTACTAGAAAAATTAGATTTTTAAGAGCATGCATCTTTCCCATACGCCTGTGAGACCTGGACACTTACTAAACAAGCTGAGCAGCACATAAATGCCTTTGAATATAAATGTTATAGACGAGTTCTAAGAATATCTTGGGTAGAGAAAAGAACAAATGCATCCATACTTCAAGAGCTGAATATTGAAGAAGGTTGGTTATTAAAGACGATAAAACAAAGAAAATTGAAATATTTTGGTCACTTGAAACATCATGAAAGTTTGGAGAGAACAATAATGGAGGGGTATATGCCTGGGAAGAGAGAAAGAGGAAGGCCAAAGAGAAGATGGGTGAGGATGTGGCGGATGATCTCCAGATGGGTGTATCGGACGCGGGACATCTTGTTTATGATCGAGAAGTTTTCTGGAAGGTTATTATGGGAGCGAGGTTCTGCAAAGGACATGCTACTGAATGAATGAATGAGCCTTACTAGAATTAGCATAATACAGACTAGTATTAATTAGTTATTTAGTTTACCCAATGTTTAAACCTTTGATAATAAAACTCTGTTTGTTCATTCGAAAGGGAAAACCTGTTTGTGAAAATAGATGTGCTTTAGGGATGGTATGATTATTTCACTCATCATCATCATCGTCATCATCAAGTGCCCTGTCAGCAGGCGTCGGTGTTCTTGACTCTCCAAAGATCTCGGTCTTTGGTGTTCTGGATCAACTCTGCTGATGATATTCCTTCATGTCACCATCTAAGGTCATCCAGAATCATTTCTCTTGGTCATCCTCTGCCTCTCTTACCCTCGATCTTTCCAGTTGTCACGATATTCTCCAATGCCTCTCTGCTCATCACAAGACCAAAGAAAGCTTTTGTCTCTTTCTTATTGTTGTATATAATGTTCTAGTTTCACTAGCCTCTTTCAGGCATTCATTTTAATTATTTTACTACCCAATTTTTTCTATAAACATTCAATCATTTGAGAGATGTGAGTTTGTTCAAGCTACTTATAGTTATTTGCAGTCCCAATTTCATGGCACACGATCGCCCCACAATGCTCCGTTCCTGTGCCAGTGAATATCACACAACATGCTCCTCACTGATCCATGTGAAAAGTGCCAGAATGGCAGCACAATAGTCTGCCATGAAAAATACAGTTCATCATCGATGGAAATGGCAGTCATTAGAATACCAACAGCCACACATTACTGCATAAGGCAACCCAGTTAGTTCAGCAACCTGCCGGCCACCATTATTCTGAACAACCGCAAACAGATGTAAAAGCACTTGACCTAAAATTCACAAGGAATCAACGCACTACCAGTCCAACATGAGGAAAATGCATAAGTAAACTGCAGCCACAAACATAAACACTCCAGAGGCCTTAACAGCTCAACCACCTGTCCTGCATGTTGGGGACCGGAAGTCCTCAAGCTAAATATAAGCAACCAAAGTTGCTCCTTGTTCATACCATAACCATAGGGCATGTTGTGTAAATGGGGTTAGCCCCACAGTTTCAGACCACTTGGCCTATGATGGGTCATGTGACCCGTATCATGCTGACATGATTTGTCTCTGGCACCTGGCTGTCTGGACAGAAGATGTTTTGTTACATTGTGCTTAAACAAAGAGGCATAATAACTACAGCCCATGGCGGTTAAGACCAGGGATGGAGTTATACCACTTCATAGCACAAAGCCTGGACTGAATTGTAGAGATCGTATGTTGTCCATGCAACATGATCCCTCTCTCGGCCTGCCTAGTTTGCTCCAGTGGAAAGGTAACACCAGAACGTCTGGAACAAGTCCAGCTGTAGTAGAAGCTGCTGGATCAGCAAAGCAATGCTGTAACTATCCGCCTGTCAGAGTTTGACATGATTTACTTGCAAGAAATGTCCTGGTACCAGTTTTAAGGCTGAGTGGGAGCCCAGTTCATTGACAACAATCCCCACCTCAACAGGGATTCAAACATATAATCACCAGGCTGACATACATGCTCATTATCATCATGTGTTGTGCCGATAAACATGGGCGGTCGTGTTTTGCCACCTCGCACGATCTCCAGAGTCTTCGATCAGCTCCGTGTTCTTGTCCCGACCATGCCATGTGGTCCAGCCACAGGTTGAACCTGCTACCTCAGCATCAGCACACTGGATATTTTATCCATTCGGCCATGCTGACCTCCATTGGCTGTTTGAGATTTTCCAGGCAATTCTATGTTCCCTAGTGTTCTATTAAGCGAATCATGGAAATTTGCAGACAAGTGTGGAACTATTTGGAAGCTGCGGAGATGTGGTTTATATAAATATGATGAGAACACAGTGGACAGATAGACATAGCAATGAAGATATCTTGAAAGAAGGTAACTCACAAAGAGAACTGGTTGCTCCCATCAGAAGATGACAGTTCTTTAGGCATGATATGAGAATAGGAAAGCTGGAATATGTTGTCAGAACACAAAGGTTGGGTGGAAGAGAGAGGCAGGGAGAGATCCAGAGAGAAGATGCTGGACGGTTTGACACCATGGAAGCAGAAGGGACAGAAGGCTGTGGACAAACATGACATGATCACCAATGCCCTGTGGTGATAGACAGCTCTGTGGTGATAGCTGGCTCTGTGGTGATAGCTGGCTGTGTGGTGATAGCTGGCTCTGTGATGATAGCTGGCTCTGTGGTGATAGCTGGCTCTGTGATGATAGCTGGCTCTGTGGTGATAGCTGGCTCTGTGATGATAGATTGCTCTGTGGTGATAGCTGGCTCTGTGGTGATAGATTGCTCTGTGGTGGTAGATTGCTCTGTGGTGATAGAATGCTCTGTGGTGATAGCTGGCTCTGTGGTGATAGAATGCTCTGTGGTGATAGATTGCTCTGTGGTGATAGCTGGCTCTGTGGTGATAGAATGCTCTGTGGTGATAGATTGCTCTGTGGTGATAGCTGGCTCTGTGGTGATAGAATGCTCTGTGGTGATAGAATGCTCTGTGGTGATAGATTGCTCTGTGGTGATAGAATGCTCTGTGGTGATAGATTGCTCTGTGGTGATAGAATGCTCTGTGGTGATAGCTGGCTCTGTGGTGGTAGATTGCTCTGTGGTGATAGAATGCTCTGTGGTGATAGCTGGCTCTGTGGTGATAGAATGCTCTGTGGTGATAGATTGCTCTGTGGTGATAGAATGCTCTGTGGTGATAGATTGCTCTGTGGTGATAGATTGCTCTGTGGTGATAGAATGCTCTGTGGTGATAGCTGGCTCTGTGGTTATAGATTGCTCTGTGGTGATAGAATGCTCTGTGGTGATAGATTGCTCTGTGGTGATAGCTGGCTCTGTGGTGATAGATTGCTCTGTGGTGATAGATTGCTCTGTGGTGATAGCTGGTTCTGTGGTGATAGATTGCTCTGTGGTGATAGCTGGCTCTGTGGTGATAGCTGGCTCTGTGGTGATAGAATGCTCTGTGGTGATAGATTGCTCTGTGGTGATAGCTGGCTCTGTGGTGATAGCTGGCTCTGTGGTGATAGCTGGCTCTGTGGTGATAGAATGCTCTGTGGTGATAGATTACTCTGTGGTGATAGAATGCTCTGTGGAGATAGAATGCTCTGTGGTGATAGATTGCTCTGTGGTGATAGCTGGCTCTGTGGTGGTAGATTGCTCTGTGGTGATAGCTGGCTCTGTGGTGATAGATTGCTCTGTGGTGGTAGATTGCTCTGTGGTGACGGCTGGCTCTGTGGTGATAGCTGGCTCTGTGGTGATAGCTGGCTCTGTGGTGATAGCTGGCTCTGTGGTGATAGCTGGCTCTGTGGTGATGGCTGGCTCTGTGGTGATGGCTGGCTCTGTGGTGATGGCTGGCTCTGTGGTGATGGCTGGCTCTGTGGTGATAGCTGGCTCTGTGGTGATAGATTGCTCTGTGGTGATAGATTGCTCTGTGGTGGTAGATTGCTCTGTGGTGATAGATTGCTCTGTGGTGATAGATTGCTCTGTGGTGGTAGATTGCTCTGTGGTGATAGCTGGCTCTGTGGTGAAGGAGTTATGGATGCAGTTTGTTATCCTGCATACTGCGTTCGAAACACAGCTGCGGGCAATTTGTAAGCAGACCGCCTTGCATTTGTATTTCCATTCAGTGGTATGAGTGCCAGTCTTTCAGAAAGCAATGACAAACTACTGAAAGTTAACTTGCCGAGAGATCACAACAGCTGCGGTTAACTTTGACGTCGCGTAAAAGGATATGCATCTAACTTTAATATACAGATTTTTATAATTTCTCACCTGCCAGTGTTGCAGTCCTTCTGATGATCACAGTGTCCTGCAAAGGACATTAAGCATTTTAAAAGAAATGTCACAGTTCTGTTGTTGATCGCATAGTTCTGCAAACAACATACAACATTTTAAAATACATACAAATATTTGTCATTTCTCACCTGCCAGCACCTGCAAGCATCGCTGTCCTGCTGTTCCGAGAAGTGGGAGAGGAGATAGTTGGCTACATAGCAAGGGGTTCACCGTCTACATGCAGATGAAGCCAGGTCTGACGGACACATTCAACAATGGCATGCAGAACAGCATCAGCAAGACGTCTGTGCTGTTTGTTTCCATCTCCTTCGTGGTGCTGATGATTGTCTCTCTGGCCTGGCTGGTGTTCTACTACATCCAGAGGTTCCGCTACTCTCATGCCAAGGAGAGACTTGCTGTGAGTTATCTTTCTTTTAACTCGTTGGCTGGTTTGGGTTGTGTTTTACTCTTATCTCATCCTCTTATCCCCCCCCCCAAAAAAAAATAAATCTTAAATGTCAAGAGGATTGACTTCATTGCCCCAAGTTTTATCCCAAATGGCTCGGTCTCTTTCTGCAGGGCGGTCTGCCAAATGTGTACTCCGTAGCTCCAGTGATGACCCCTAGTAGTCTCCAAGAAAAATGCACTCGTGAACCAAAAGAAGTCGCGTGGAATCGAACCCACAACCTTCAGAGCATGAGGCAGATGGCTTGACCACTTCACCACGGAGACTGAACCACTCACTTCAAGCCCTCCTGGCCATCAATCAACTCACTCCAAGCCCTCATATCCTTAGCTAACCCATGCAGCTCCGTCCATGACCTCCCCATATGTCTCATTTCTGTGTCTGCTTTTCTTCTCCATGTGTTTGTAGGACTGCTTCTTTTTCTTTTGTTCTATGGATTAAGTTTAGGTAAAAGATTACTTTCATAGCATAAGAATATCTCCTTAAGTCTTCCAACCTCCTCCTGTAGATCACACAAGGAGAAATTTTAGCACAGTGCACAAACTCCATGACATTGATAAGGATCCAGTAGTAAACATACCAGACTCACACGTACTATAAATATTCCATTGGCACCTTGCCGTCTTGACAGACGATAGTTTGTGCTTTAAAAAGGCATAATAACTTTTACCTATGGCGGTAGCGAATGTGACTGATAAGGCCAATTCGCGCTGTAAATGTCCATTCATAGTGGGTGCATGTGAACACGTGGTCATTTCCACCATCATGCACCATCTTACGTCTCACTGCTTTGTCTTTATTCCATTTCTGATGTTTGCCCTCCATGCAACACATTCAGCGGCGACTTGTTCCCAATGTGCATTATCAATGCCTGTATCAATCATGTCCCGCTTACACACATCTTTGTATCGTAGTAGAGACCAACCCTGAGATCTCTTACCCATCTGTAATTCACCAAAAAGATGTCCTTTGGTATTCTACCATCATCCATCCTCCTAAGATGTCCTATCCATCTATGTCTACGAAGACTGAGCATGGAATAAACCGTCACCCAACCCGATCTTTCCAATACTTCAGTATTTGTGATTTTGTTTTGCCATTTAATACCAAGAACTCTTTCGCAGACACCGCATATGAAAGCTGTTTAAACGTTTTTCTTGGTGTGAGTAAGTTGTCCAGGTTTCACTGCCATAAAGAAGAGTACTAAGGACACAGGCTTGATAGACAAGGACTTTTGTTTTGGCAGTAAGCTTCCTGTTCTCCCAGACTCTTTTTCTTAACCTGTTCATTGTTGTTGCTGCCTTACCAATCTGGATGTTTATTTCCTGATCTAGGGATAATTTGCTATTTACCACTGATCCTAGATATGTAAAATGGTCTACCATCTCTAGTTTGGCGTCGTCAATAAAGATTGATGGTACCCCATGTGCACCTTGTGACATAATCTGTGTCTTCTTTTTGCTAATTGTGAAACCAAATTCAGAACAAGCATTGGAGAATGCAGATAGTCGACATTGTAATTCTTCTTCTTTGTGAATGTATATACCACCATCCTGATCACGAAAGGCATATTTCAGTAGAAGTGAAAAGTATATTCCAAAGAGGGTGGGAGCTAGTACACAATCTTGCTTAACTCTACTCTTGATTTCAAACTCTTCAGAAGTTGCACCATCAAACTTGATTATACCCTTCATGTGGAATGATTCCACAATGGACAGAACAGTTGGTGGGCAGCCAATCTTCTTTAGTGCCTTGAACAGACCCTCACGACTGACCAAATCAAATGCCTTTGTGAGGTCGATGAAAGCAATAAACATTGGTTGATACTGTCCACGGCATTTTTCTTGCATTTGTCGCAATGAGAATATCATATCAATGGTAGACCGGTTCTGTCGAAAGCCACACTGTGATTCGGGGTAGACTTGATCTCCTAGTACTTGAAGTCTGTGCAGAACAATTCTGGCAAATACTTTTCCAACAATACACAGAAGTGAGATACCCCTATAGTTGTTGCAGTTGCTCCGATCGCCCTTGTTCTTATGAGTGTTATGATGCTTGAATCTTTGAAATCCTGTGGGACTTGTCCTTCTCGCCAGCATAGCTCTATTAGCTGGTGGATCTGTAGAGTGAGTGTGTCTTGCCAACTCCTGATAACCTCTATTGGAATCACATCCTTACCTGGAGCCTTGCCAGGTGCAAGTTCATTTATAGCACACTTAACTTCTGTTATGGTGGGAAGTGTGTCCAGGTGGTCAAGAGTTGGTAGAGCCTCTATGGCGTAGAGGGCATCATCCGCTAGTTTGGTTTCACTTGAGTAAAGCTCCAAATAGTGCTCTACCCGTCTGTCCATCTGCTGTTTCTTATCAGTTAGGATTTCTCCAGTCAAGGTTTTCAATGGTGCACTTCTTTTGATCATTGGACCACAGGCCTTCTATATTCCTTCATACATGCTTCTTATGTTTCCCTTATCACTTGCGATTTGAATGGACTCACATAACTTGATCCAATAATCATTTGCACGCTACCTGGCAGCCTTTTGCACATCCTTCCTAGCTTGCCTTAGCTCACTCAGCGTGTTACGCGTTGGTCTTTCCTTGTTTCTTAAGAGAGCTATCTTCTTCTTATCAATCAAGGGCTGCAGAGTCTCGCTGTTTGCCGCAAACCAGTCCTGCCTCTTATGATCCACAGTGCAGTAAACCCCTACGGCAGTTTTATAAAGAGATTCCTTAAGTTGACCCCACTTTTCATTTACTGTACAATTTTCTGGTGTATCAGTGAAAGAGACTTCAAGTTGCGGTTGAAACTGAAAGCATTTTTCAGGATCGTGAGTGTTAATAATATTAATCCTGGGGCTAGATTTGTGTTTAGCTGTGTAGATTCTCTTTGGTCTCAGTCTAACCCTTGCAACAACCAAAGAATGATCCGTATCACAGTCAGCACTGTGGTAACTTCGAGTCAATGATATATGGTTCAGATGTTGTCTCCGTGTGATGATGAAGTCCAGCTGGTGCCAATGGCCGGATCTTGGATGTTTCCATGCGACCTTATGCATCTCTTTTGGTTTAACCCTTTACAGGGCAGACGCTTGTCCATTTTGTAGCCCTGAACGGGCAAGATTTTTTCAGGTTCTGTAAAATTTCGGGTCGCGTTAGTAAAAACATCACAAATAAGGTGTTAGTCAACCGATTTTAGTAAAATAAACAACACAATGAAGGGAAAAGCATGCAGAATATGTTACTCACGTGATTGTTGCCGGTAATCCATATATGAACACAAATATTTACGAAATACGGCATGTTGTTTGTGATTTTCTGTCATCTATACGGTAATTTACAAACACATTTTCAGAATCATAATCACTTTCTTTAAAGTCCGACTCACGACTGCTAATGCAAAGTAACGCTTTGCACTGATATCTAGCTCCGATTAATAATCAACTTCGTGCCCTTTAATGTCATTTAAATTGAACAGAGCGAAATCTCGGCTATCACTTGAAGAATCGCCGAAATCCATTTTGAAAAACAGCGTAAAAATCCCGAAAACTATCAAAAAAAGTCCGTTAAAGTCTGTTCAAAGTCATTGTAGCGCGTTTACAAATGGCGGCCACGTTGTCAAGCTATCGGCGAAAGTGAAAGTAGCGATCGGAAGTGTCGGAAAACCGAGAGATCGCATTTTTAAAACGACTAGTCATCAAAGACGCGATTGGGCGCTACGCCTGTTTAACGCATCGAACGCTATCAGGCGCTATGCCTGTTAAAGGGTTAAAAAGGAGTTTGTAATACATAGGTCATTTCTGGTGCAATGCTCCAGCAGCCTTTGCCCATTTTCATTCATGCGACTGATGTTGTATTTTCCAAGGCACACTGGCCATGAACTCGAGTCCTTGCCCACACGAGCATTGAAATCACCAAGCATGTAAATGTAGTCAGATTTTGGAACTGCCTTGATCACGGAGTCTAACTCCTCATAGAACGAATCCTTCACATCATCAGAGGAATTAGTGTCGGTGCATATGCAGTAATAATAGTGGCAAAACCACAAGAGGTTGCCAAGCGCAGGGATAATAGTCTTTCCCTTCCTCCTGCTGGAATTTCAATCATTCCCAGTATTGAATTCTTCACTGCAAAGCCCACACCGTGTTGCCTTTTTTCTGCCTGCCCTCTACCTTTCCAAAAAAAGGTGTAATTGTTTTCCCTGAGTGACCCTTCCTCAGCGAGGCGAGTCTCCTGCAGGCCAGCAATATCAATGTTAAGACGATTGAGTTCGGCATCAATCACAGCCGTTTTTCTCACATCGTCAATATTGGTAAAGTCAGTGGAAAATCCTGGAGACGTGGTTCTCACGTTCCAGGTTGCAAGCCGTAGCTTGAGGTTTCTAGTTTTCTTTTTATTAGTATCTGGTGCATTGGTTTTACAGCCTGCGATTCAGATTTTGTCCTAGCCCCAAGCACCCATTGAAGCAGGCAGGCTGTGGCAGATCAGCACCCAATTGGCCGGGGGCTGCCCAGCTTGAGGCGGTCAGTAGATGATCAGTGACACCTGTAAGTGTCTCCCATCGTTAGAGGCAACGCGTGGCGCCCCATGTCTACGCCAATTGACAGGGACTTATAACCCGTAACAGTTGCCTCTCGCTTTGATTCTGAGACCAGTTAAGACCAGGGATGGAGTTATTGCCTCTCCATAGCACAAAGCCTGGGCTAAAATATAGAGATCATGTGTTGCCCATGCAGCATGATCCCTCTCTCGGCCTGCCTATTTCACTCCAGAGGAAAGGTAACACCTCTACATCTGGAACAAGACAAGCTGCAGAAGCTGCCGGATCAGCAAAGCAATGCTCTAACTGTCCGCCTGTCGGAGCTTCGATCCTAGACCAGCCGCCAACCAAGGCTTAGGGCCTGGTCTGCCCTGCCATGACATTTTGTCTTTAGGTTGCATTTCCTCGCACCAGGGTAAGGCTTGTACCCTCCCAATTGCGCTCTTCCGCCCGAAGCCGTTGGCACATCGTGGGGTGTCGGGTTTGGTAAGTGCCGCCCAACGTTCAGCGCTAACAGAAAGCAGGTAGTACCGTCTACTGTTATACGGTAGCTCAGTCATATCTGACTAAGACCTGACAACAATATGTATGTGTGTATATATATATATTCATCTTGTGGGTAAAAGGTACACATAGTCCCTTAGCAGATATTGCCTGTGGATTGTGAAGGCCTTCATATATTCTAGGCCATGGCATAATAGGTAGGGCGTCCAGATTTATTTTCCCTCGCCACCTTTCCTTCCCAAAATAATTCCTACAATGATTAAAATTGGTACCCATCCGGTTCATTCACTCCATTGTAAGTCATCATACGCACTGATTGCTTGAAGGGCATATCCAGCCACAACAAGGATACAGGTAAGTAACTGTTATATGTATATTTTCATGAAGAACTTTTCATGCAGTTGTGTCGGTTTGTGTTTGTTTATTCTGTGCTGATCAAAGCTTTAGCCGTAAAGTCCATTTTCTTACTTGTGATTCGTGTTCTAGTAAAGCTCATAATCTACATTCTCGTTTTCCGGTGATTCATTTATTACCCTCTTTATGAGGCTGGGTTGACTCCAGAGACATACTGGCTAGAAAAAAATAACCCTGCCTCTGCTGGAGATTAAACACAGCTCTTTTACCATAGTGGAAGCAGACTGCCTTCTGTTGGTTTCTATACAATGGTATGAGTGCCAGTCATTCAGAAAACAATGGCAAACTACTGAACAGAAACTTATCCAGGAATCACAAACAGCCAAAACATTCTGGAGTTGATTGCAACGTCCTGTAAAGGATAGGCAACTAACTTTTTTCTACCACATGTGCTGTCTTTCCCAGTTCATACATAGTTCTTACATTCCAGGTACCAATGGTGGAGATTTTCTAGTTTAAAGGAGGTCAGTCAGCGACCCAGACAACTTGGGGCTTTCTCTGCATCATGTCATGCCTCTTCTAAAAGAGCCTGCTATCCTTGTGGGTGGCTGAATGGTTCTTTTTCTTCCTTAGCCTTAGACTTGATCATGTTTGGTTGGGTTTCTGCATGTAAAATTGTCTATAGGTTATCATCATCAGTGTGCTATAACAGTATCTCTGTTATGGGATTTAGGTTAGCTGGAAAGAGTAGTTGGGGAGTTAATGAATGCTGTGCATTCATTGCAAAATGGGGAAATAAGTTTGTGAACGCGTGAGCACCAGTGGGTTTAGGTATCCAGGGTGGCTCACGCGTCAACAAAAGGGTAGTCAACCATTTTAGATAGCGAGAAGGAGAAGTCATATTAACATCACTAGATTGACGATGTATTGTTTCATTCAATAAACTTATACACATATCATCGTCAGGACTTTGTCAACTATTTCGACACGAGCCTTCAACTGTACACAGCCTTGTAGTGTCATCTGTACTGTTATAGTGCCCTGCCATTTGGCATAGGCATTCAAGCATCTCCAGAAACTTCGGTCCTCATGGTTCTGGATCACTGTTCATTATTGTCATGCCAGCTGTATCTTGATGGTCCCTGTCACCTGTGGCTCGTGACAATTCATACCAGAGAAGGCTGTACTGGGAAATTCACTGACCTTGGAAATGTTTCTGCATGAATTCTTGGGAAGATAATGTGGTGGTTTTCCCTTGTCTTCCACATCCAAAGGTCTTTTGACAGCCATTTGACTATCGGGACAAGTGAGTGCCCTGCTCTGCTCAGATGCAGAGTTGTCCACCCCGATGAATACTTGGTCCCTATTGCTGATTTGCCATACCATGGTGTTTCCCCACCCTCTGCCAAATGGCAGGGTAGGCTACAGTATTACTATTCTTTGCTTACCATTAGGACCCCAGTAACACAAAGACAAGAAAAATCTTGGTCAGTATAATCCCTAATCGTGGCACATCTGTTAACTCTACATGCCATTTAGCTGATGAACAACACAGAGAACGCCACATCATAATGTTGATGGTACTGATATTGGTGCTGTCCTCTATTCTGTTCAAAGAGCATATCAAAAATGAAAATTGGAATGATCAACTTTACAAGAGCATAATCACGCTTGAAAGACCGGACGTTGCAGCAAGAAAGAATTCTTCAGCACACAAAATAAAGAGACCCTGATACAACTATTTTGAAAAATAAAGTAACTTAGCTGAGGGTCTTTGAGTCCTCGGAAAAATCACATGGGTTCCTTAAACTCCAGAATAACAACTGATGGCCATGAGTTCTCTAGGCCTGCAGACTGGAAGTGGTGTAATATATTAAAGGGAAATGGGGGTGGGTGAAGGTCAATCTATATAGGAAGAACCCAGTGGGATGGGCACAGCATAGGCGTGATGGAAGTACACAGATAGAGAAGTACGAGTGACAGACAAATGAGTGGTGATTTCTCTATTCCATTCAAGAATGTGTCTGCATTTACTTGCTACAAACATGTGTTCTTATCTCTTTCAGAGGCGTCTCACCTGTGCAGCAAAGAAGGCTATCACAAAAATCCCACAGCGGACTCTGAAAACCGGAGATAAGGTATACATATTTGGATAAGTTGTCAGTTGTTGTTGTTGTTGTTCAGTTCATTTACTATGCACATTTTATCTCAAAGGGCATATCACTCCAAACAGCTGAGTTACAAATTACAATCAAGCGTCATCAGATGTTACATTTACTCTTCATTAATGTGTGCAGGGGGGGGGCTCAGGTAGCATAGTGGCTAGACACTCGCCTGTCGTTCTGGTGGTCAGAGGTTCGGTCCCCACAGAGTTGGATTTGAATTTTGAAAATGTATATGGCCTCCCTGGTCAACCCAGCCTAAAATCAGAACCAGGAAATTTCTTGGGAAGTGAAGGTGGCCTGGTGTAATACTGGCCACATGACAGACTGGGTACTGATTGGCCTATAAACGTGTGGGTCTGGCATTACATGTCCATGCATCTAAGGCATGTCTTGGGCTCCTTGATTTACCTCTTGCTATGCTGGGAATTTTGTGTGTGTGTGTGTGCTGGCTTTGAACTCAAGCATAGTTCACACATGTGCTACTACTGGACTGATTTTTGCGTGTGGATTAGCTGTCTCTATTACCAGCGTCCATTGCCATCAGGCGAACACACTCTGACTTCTGAGGTACTTGTAATTTACATCCGCAAGTCAAGGATGAGAATTCAACATTTGGGTCCAACTGACCGGTGTGGGGGTTAAACCCACTACCTCAGCATCAGCACACCGGAGCAAGTGCTCTTATCCTTTCGGCATGCTGAGCCCCTTTGCTGTGAATGAGCCTGGTAACTTTTTAGCAACATCCAGACTCTGACACCTTTCACTCGTCCCTTTCCCCTCTAAGCCTTTCTGTGACATTGTTGGTCTCAGAACTTAACACATGGTTTGATGCTTGTTTTCAGGAACTAGATAGTGATTATGACCCGTGTGCAGTCTGCATTGAATCCTATAAGTTCCACGAGGTCATCAGGATCTTACCATGCCGGTGAGTTGTTCTTGACCCGGTTATCTCCTTTCATCTCTGCCTGTCTCATAACGTGGTAACTGAGAAAGAGATGGAGAAAGAGAGAGCATATGTCTGTGAGAGAGAGAGAGTAAATTTTTTGTTAGTGAGTTTGTGATTGTGAGTAATAGTGTATGCGAGAGAGTGTGTATTTGTGTGTTATTGAGTCTCTGTGGCAAAGTGACTCGTCTGACTCGGGCTCCGAAGGTTGTGGTTTGGATTCCGGGCCGCGTCCTTTGGTTCATAGGTGCATTTTTTCTGAGACTCCTGGGGTCGACAGCTGGAGCTATGGAGTTTAGTGCTTTGTGCGACTGCTTTCCGTGCTGCAGAAAGAGACTGAGCCATATAGGAAACCTGGTGCAATGACGTCGACTCTGTTGACTTTTAAGCGATTATTGAAGTGCTACTGAGTGGGTGCTTCACTGTGAGAGTTTGTGTAAATGATGTAAGTATTTATGCAGGTATGTATGTATGTGTTTATGCATTTGTGTGTCTGCCTGCCTATCTCATAACATGATTATATGCATTGTTTATCTTCGCAGCATTCATTTGACAGTGTTTTTTTTAACCACTGTGTGAATGTAACATGCACAATAGATAATTGATGTATGAAAGATGAGTGATTGGAAGGGCAGAATGTAATATAGGTCTGCGTGCCCAATTTGTGATCCTTTGAAAATAAAGTTTGTTCGTTTACATTACTTGTATAATGATAAGTCAGTGAAAAGGAAAAGTGGAATTTATCTACTGCACAAGAAGACAATCACAAGTGATAGAATGAATGTTGTTGCATCTAGAACCTTCATCAGCACACAGACAGACAGACAGACACTGATAGAGCTCTAGCCACAACATGCTGTCGGCCATTAAGAAGGCAGGAGCAAACTATTGAATGTAAAATGTCCTGGAAAATTAATAAATGGCCATAAATTCTGGGGATGATCGCAACATCTTGTAAAGGGCAGTGCAACTAACTTATTTTTAACCTTTCATGAAATATTTGAATTTTGTTTTTTCATGCAAGACTGGAATACTCATTGACACCTCAGTTTTATCAAAACACTTTTTAATTCTTTCGGTTTCTTTGGAACCTGCAGCCATGTCTTTCACAAGTCGTGTGTAGATCCCGTGGTTGCTGGACCAGAGGTCGTGTCCCATGTGTAAATTGGACATCTTGCGAGCATATGGCATGCAGGTAAGTGCTGAAGTAACCAGTGGCATTATTCTGGAACGAATGTCTGTGTGGTGTTTTGGAAAAAAAAAATTACTCCTGCGTGAACTGTCTGGCAGTGCTGGACAGTATAACTTTCTCATAAACTACGAAATGTGGGTGGGGGTGCTGCTCTTTAGTTTGGTTGATAGGGAGCTGCGCTGATGATATCGTGAGTGCCATCAGACTAGGGTTTGATGCCTGTGTTCATCATCCGCCAACAGAGGAAAAGACTGATAACCAATTCCGCCTTGCTCACAGATGTACAAAATGTGTTGGCCCTATCACATCACAGATCCATGGCAGCCCCACTACATGTGGGACTTGTAATAGTGATGAACCACTAGAAGTGGACTTGTAGTAGTGATGATCCACTAGATATGGACTTGTGGTAGTGGTGACCCACTAGATGTGGGACTTGTAGTAGTGATGACTCACTAGATGTGGGACTTGTAGTAGTGGTGACTCATTAGATGTGGGACTTATAGTAGTGGTCACCCACTAGATGTGGGACTTGTAGTAGTGATGAACCACTAGAAGTGGACTTGTAG
The DNA here is from genome assembly GCA_014155875.1 of Cepaea nemoralis. Classification (NCBI taxonomy): domain Eukaryota; kingdom Metazoa; phylum Mollusca; class Gastropoda; order Stylommatophora; family Helicidae; genus Cepaea; species Cepaea nemoralis. The sequence goes on from JACEFZ010000601.1 coordinate 94,992, forward strand.
TAGTGATGACCCACTAGATGTGGACTTGTGGTAGTGCTGACCCACTAGATGTGGGAGTTGTAGTAGTGGTCAACCACTAGATGTGGGACTTGTAGTAGTGGTCACCCACTAGATGTGGGACTTGTAGTAGTGGTCACCCACTAGATGTGAGACTTGTAGTAGTGGTCACCCACTAGATGTGGGACTTGTAGTAGTGGTCACCCACTAGATGTGGGACTTGTAGTAGTGGTCACCCACTAGATGTGGGACTTGTAGTAGTTCTGACCCACTAGATGTGGGAGTTGTAGTAGTGGTCAACCACTAGATGTGGGACTTGTAGTAGTGGTGACCCACTATATGTGGGACTTGTAGTAGTGGTGACCCACTAGATGTGGGACTTGTAGTAGTGCTGACCCACTAGATGTGGGACTTGTAGTAGTGGTCACCCATTAGATGTGAGACTTGTAGTAGTGGTCACCCACTAGATGTGGGACTTGTAGTAGTGGTGACCTGCTAGATGTGGGACTTGTAGTAGTGGTCACCCACTAGATGTGGGACTTGTAGTAGTGGTCACCCACTAGATGTGGGACTTGTAGTAGTGGTGACTCACTAGATGTGGGACTTGTAGTAGTGGTGACTCACTAGATGTGGGACTTGTAGTAGTGGTCACCCATTAGATGTGGGACTTGTAGTAGTGGTCACCCATTAGATGTGAGACTTGTAGTAGTGGTCACCCACTAAATGTGGGACTTGTAGTAGTGATGAACCACTAGAAGTGGACTTGTAGTAGTGATGACCCACTAGATGTGTGACTTGTAGTAGTGGTGACCTGCTAGATGTGGGACTTGTAGTAGTGGTCACCCACTAGATGTGGGACTTGTAGTAGTGGTCACCCACTAGATGTGGGACTTGTAGTAGTGGTGACTCACTAGATGTGGGACTTGTAGTAGTGGTGACTCACTAGATGTGGGACTTGTAGTAGTGGTCACCCATTAGATGTGGGACTTGTAGTAGTGGTCACCCATTAGATGTGAGACTTGTAGTAGTGGTCACCCACTAGATGTGGGACTTGTAGTAGTGGTCAACCACTAGATGTGAGACTTGTAGTAGTGATGAACCACTAGAAGTGGACTTGTAGTAGTGATGACCCACTAGATCTGGGACTTGTAGTAGTGGTCACTCACTAGATCTGGGACTTGTAGTAGTGGTCACCCACTAGATCTGGGACTTGTAGTGATAACCCACTAGATGTCGGACTTGTAGTAGTGGTGACCCACTAGATGTGGGACTTGTAGTAGTGGTCACCCACTAGATCTGGGACTTGTAGTAGTGGTCACCCACTAGATCTGGGACTTGTAGTAGTGGTCACCCACTAGATCTGGGACTTGTAGTAGTGGTCACCCACTAGATCTGGGACTTGTAGTGATAACCCACTAGATGTCGGACTTGTAGTAGTGGTGACCCACTAGATGTGGGACTTGTAGTAGTGGTCACTCACTAGATCTGGGACTTGTAGTAGTGATCACCCACTAGATCTGGGACTTGTAGTGATAACCCACTAGATGTCGGACTTGTAGTAGTGGTGACCCACTAGATGTGGGACTTGTAGTAGTGGTCACCCATTAGATGTGAGACTTGTAGTAGTGGTCACCCACTAGATGTGGGACTTGTAGTAGTGGTCAACCACTAGATGTGAGACTTGTAGTAGTGATGAACCACTAGAAGTGGACTTGTAGTAGTGATGACCCACTAGATGTGGGACTTGTAGTAGTGGTCACTCACTAGATCTGGGACTTGTAGTAGTGGTGACCCACTAGATGTGGGACTTGTAGTAGTGGTCACCCATTAGATGTGAGACTTGTAGTAGTGGGTCACCCACTAGATGTGGGACTTGTAGTAGTGGTGACCTGCTAGATGTGGGACTTGTAGTAGTGGTCCACCCACTAGATGGTGGGACTTGTAGTAGTGGTCACCCCACTAGATGTGGTGACTTGTAGTAGTGGTGACTCACTAGATGTGGGACTTGTAGTAGTGGTGACTCACTAGATGTGGGACTTGTAGTAGTGGTCACCCATTAGATTGTGGGACTGTAGTAGTGGTCCACCCATTAGATGTGAGACATTTGTAGTAGTGGTCACCCACTAAAATGTGGGACTTGTAGTAGTGTATGAACACTAGAAGTGGACTTGTAGTAGTGATGGACCCACTAGATGCTGTGACTTGTAGTAGTGGTGACCTGCTAGATGTGGGACTTGTAGTAGTGGTCACCCACTAGATGTTGGACTTGTAGTAGTGGTCACCCCACTAGATGTGGGACTTGTAGTAGTGGTGACTCACTAGATGTGGGACTTGTAGTAGTGGTGACTCACTAGATGTGGGACTTGTAGTAGTGGTCACCCATTAGATGTGGGACTTGTAGTAGTGGTCACCCATTAGATGTGAGACTTGTAGTAGTGGTCAACCACTAGATGTGAGACTTGTAGTAGTGATGAACCACTAGAAGTGGACTTGTAGTAGTGATGACCCACTAGATCTGGGACTTGTAGTAGTGGTCACTCACTAGATCTGGGACTTGTAGTAGTGGTGACCCACTAGATGTGGGACTTGTAGTAGTGATGAACCACTAGAAGTGGACTTGTAGTAGTGATGACCCACTAGATCTGGGACTTGTAGTAGTGGTCACTCACTAGATCTGGGACTTGTAGTAGTGGTGACCCACTAGATGTGGGACTTGTAGTAGTGATCACCCACTAGATCTGGGACTTGTAGTGATAACCCACTAGATGTCGGACTTGTAGTAGTGGTGACCCACTAGATGTGGGACTTGTAGTAGTGGTCACCCATTAGATGTGAGACTTGTAGTAGTGGTCACCCACTAGATGTGGGACTTGTAGTAGTGGTCAACCACTAGATGTGAGACTTGTAGTAGTGATGAACCACTAGAAGTGGACTTGTAGTAGTGATGACCCACTAGATGTGGGACTTGTAGTAGTGGTCACTCACTAGATGTGGGACTTGTAGTAGTGATCGCCCACTAGATCTGGGACTTGTAGTAGTGGTGACCCACTAGATGTCGGACTTGTAGTAGTGGTGACCCACTAGATTGTCGGACTTGTAGTAGTGGTGACCACCTAGATGTCGACTTGTAGTAGTGGTGACCCACTAGATGTCGGACTTGTAGTAGTGGTGACCCACTAGATGTCGGACTTGTAGTAGTGGTGACCCACTAGATGTCGGACTTGTAGTAGTGGTGACCCACTAGATGTCGGACTTGTAGTAGTGGTGACCCACTAGATGTCGGACTTGTAGTAGTGGGGACCCACTAGAATCGGGACTTGTAGTAGTGGTGACCACTAGAGTCGGAATTGTAGTAGTGAGACCCACTAGATGTCGGACTTGTAGTAGTGGTGACCACTAGATGTCGGACTTGTAGTAGTGGTGACCCACTAGATGTCGGACTTGTAGTAGTGGTGACCCACTAGATGTGGGACTTGTAGTAGTGGTCACCCGCTAGATGTGGGACTTGTAGTAGTGGTGACCCACTATATGTGGGACTTGTAGTAGTGGTGACCCACTAGATGTGGGACTTGTAGTAGTGGTGACACACTAGATGTGGGACTTGTAGTAGTGGTGACCCACTAGATGTGGGACTTGTAGTAGTGGTGACCCACTAGATGTGGGACTTGTAGTAGTGGTCACCCGCTAGATGTTGGACTTGTAGTAGTGGTGACCCACTAGATGTGGGACTTGTAGTAGTGGTGACCCACTAGATGTGGGACTTGTAGTAGTGGTCACCCGTTAGATGTGGGACTTGTAGTAGTGATGACCCACTATATGTGGGACTTGTAGTAGTGGTGACCCACTAGATGTGGGACTTGGAGTAGTGGTCACCCACTAGATGTGGGACTTGTAGTAGTGATCACCCACTAGATGTGGGACTTGTAGTAGTGGTCACCCACTAGATGTGGGACTTGTTGTAGTGGTGACCCACTAGATGTGGGAGTTGTAGTAGTGGTCAACCACTAGATGTGGGACTTGTAGTAGTGGTCACCCACTAGATGTGGGACTTGTAGTAGTGGTCACCCACTAGATGTGGGACTTGTAGTAGTGGTGACCTGCTAGATGTGGGACTTGTAGTAGTGGTGACCCACTATATGTGGGACTTGTAGTAGTGGTGACCTGCTAGATGTGGGACTTGTAGTAGTGGTCACCCATTTAGTACTTGATTTATGAAATCAGTCAGCTCTGTGGCAAAGGGGCTACGGACGCAGTTAATAATCTCGCATACCAAGGTCGAAACACAACTCCGGCAGCAGATCGTCTTGCATTGGTTTTCATACAGTGGTATGAGAGCCGGTCATTCAGAAAGCAATGGCAAACTACTGAACGTAAACATGCCAAGAAATCACAATCATCATCATTGCACTAGAACATTCTGATATGTGCACCGTCCCCTTCTTCGGTAGCCAATTAAGAGTTCCCATTCTGATTGCACTAGAGGCAAGCTGATAGAACGTTCGACTGTTTTTTCCTCTGCCAGTTGAATGTTGACTAGCCCCTCTGCTCACTCCCTGCTGAGTCAGTCTCTCCAGGGGTGGGTATGCTTAATTTATGTATTAATAGTGATCATCATCATCATCAAGTGCTCTGAGAGTTGGCATAGGTGTTCAAGTCTCTCCACTGATCAGGACAACAGTTCTATAGTTGGTGCATAATTTCTTGTTATACACCACAGAAATTGTGATATGGAAATGTTACATGAAAAAAAATTACTAATAAATTACATTAATTCGTTAACTCTTGTTATACAGTACACCACTGAAATTTTGATACAGAAATGTTACATGAAAAACAATTACTAAAAATTACATTAATTCATTAACTCTTGTTACACAAAGTACCACTTGAAATGTTGCAAATGTACCAAACTCCACCTAGAGTGATTTCACTCGTTGGGAATCTACAAGTCCAGATTAAGTAAAATATATTACACCTGTTCCGTGTTATATTTTTCAAGTCTTTCCTGGTAACCTGTGTGTTAACAAATGGAATTGTTTAGGTATAAGTTGATCTGGTCAGTTTTCTTGAAATTACCAATGCTAATCATGTCCTGAAATGTAATCCCCCAAATGAGGGTGTTTAGGGTTGGTTTTTTAGTGTGTACGCTTTGTGTCTGCTTCTGTGGTTGAGGGGCAGTGAGCTGGGTTTCATCATTAAGTTGAGGGTTTGAAACCAGCTGCAGGGGATTTGGAAGCAGACCACCTTGCATGGATTTCAATGGTATGGGAGTTGACCGTTCAAAAAGCAATGGCAAACTACTGAATGTAAAATTGCCTAGTAAATCACAAACATCCACACACAAAAATGCTGGGGTTGATTGCGATGTCATGTAAGGGACATGCAACTATCACTGGGTTTACAGATGTCTTTGCTAAATTGGAAAACTCAACAACAAAGTTAGTTGCATATACTTTGCACTCAACTCCAGCATGTTTTGGTGTGACTGTTTGTTATTCCTGGGCAAGTTTACGTTCAGTGGTTTGCCATTGCTTTCTGAATGACCGGCACTCATACCATATAGAAACCAACACAAGACTGTCTGCTTCCAAATCACAGCAGCTGTGTGTCAACTACGGATGCGGGATTACGAATTGCATTCGTAATACCCTTTACCGCAGAGGGGTATATAGGAGAACCCACTCAATAAAAAAATAACATACACACACACGTAGAGAAGATAATTGAAAACAGATAAGCAAACATGGGAATGACATGGATGAAGCTCCAAGAGATAATAAAGAATAGGATAGTCTGGCATGAAGTGGTTAATTGTCTGTTCTCTGAAGGAGACAGAAGATACAAGAAGTGGACATTGTATTAATTCTACCTGTGACATTTATTTTGTTCTTTCTTCAGGTTGGCGGCAGCCAGGAATCACTCCACCCAGCCGCAGAAGCAGCTCGTGTGGTAATCACAAGCCCAGAGGAGCCTGAGTTGAACTCCAGCGTTGAATACAACCAGCCAAATGAAGCTACCATCATGCTGGTGTCAGATACCTGCCTACACTTCTGTGGTGCCACTGGCGATAGAACTGATGATAATGAAAAGATTGATGACTCGCGGGGAGCGGTCGGAGGATGTGTTAATAAAACACCCTCATTAAGTTCTTTGAGCTCAAAAGGCAGCAGCAACACTCGCGCTGAAAAAACTGATCAAGCCGACAGCTTCAATTCAGAAAAGAAGGCTCTCATTAAAAAAGTACCTGAGGGGAAGAAAAAGTGGAAGAGCGAGGACATTTTTAGCAGCCTCGATGGCTGTGAAAGCAAGAAAGGCGGCAAAGATGCGGAAAGTTGTGTAGCCTGTCCAGGGATAGAAATGGAAGATGTAGAAAACAGGCACACGTCACAACAATGATTCCGCTGCAGCAAAGAATGATCAAATTATATGGGGTGTCGAATATTTTCGTTAAATTTTATCGTCATCTTTTTCATCACCGCAGCTTTCAAAAGTGCCACGATTTTTGTTTCTCTGTCGTCCCCCCTCCCCCAAAAAAAGGAATCATTGAATATGTGGCCAGTTTGAGAATTGATGTGATATGCTGGTGCAGATTTTTGTGATGATACATCCTGGATGTGTGTGTGTTTTTAAATCGAAGATGGAGTTATAATTTTATTGTATGCTTGTATATCTCTATCGGTGTTTTATATTTGTACATACACACACACACATACACACTCACTCGCACACACATACATCACCACTCTGCAGTCTACTTTTGGGGTTATGCTCATCCTTAATAGCACTTCCTGCTTGCATGTTTATTGCGTTGTTATCCTTATGTTGACGCACCTTATACATCACATTCTTATGCCAGTTCATCCCTCACTGCTCGTTTCAATAAAGCTTGTACCTAATGCATGCACCAGCTAAATTGACATTACACATCCTTACCTTAACTCGCCCAGCTGACAACTGTTAAGTTTAGATATTTCATCCTTACATTAGCACACCTTACATTTATCCTTACATCAGCTAAGCTTACATTTCTCATCCTTTACATTAGCACACCTTACATGTATCCTTACATCAGCTAAGCTTACATTTCTCATCCTTACATTAGCACACCTTACATGTATCCTTACGTCAACTAAGCTTACATTTCTCATCCTAACATAGCACACCTTACATGTATCCTTACGAAAAATAAGCTTACATTTCTCATCCTAACATAGCACACCTTACATGTATCCTTACGAAAAATAAGCTTACATTTCTCATCCTAACATAGCACACCTTACATGTATCCTTACGAAAAATAAGCTTACATTTCTCATCCTTACATTAGCACATCTTACATGTATCCTTACATCAACAAAGCTTACATTTCTCATCCTTACATTAGCACACCTTACATGTATCCTTACATCAACTAAGCTTACATTTCTCATCCTAACATAGCACACCTTACATGTATCCTTACATCAAGTAAGCGTTCATTTTCACTTTTAATCAATTTGCTACTGGAAAAGCCAGCGCAGGAACTCAGTGGCTTGGGAAGAGGGTGAGACGGATCATGTGTGGGAATGTCCTGAGTGCAGTTATGTCGGTTCTTAAATTAGGTATTCAACTTGCATTTCTTAGCGTTGCACCAGCGCATCCTTACATCAACTGACCGTACACTTCTCAGCTTTACATCATCTTTCCTTACACTTCTTATCTTTACATCTTACCTTACACTTTACAGCCACTCACCTTGCACTTCTCATCTTTACATCATCTCACTTTACACTTCTCATCTTTAAATCATCTCACCCTTCACTGCTCATTCTTATAACACACCATACACATATTACCCTTACATACACATACCTGGAGTTGTGCCACACATATGGACACACAGAGACAATCCACCTGCACATTGTTACACCTCAGTGTTATGCCGCCAGTATTAGCTATCTTAACAACAACCTGTAACCATCATTTTGTTGTCTGTTCTAGACAACATTTAGTTCAAATCATTATTCATGATCTTAACTCTAACTGTTTCAAAGAAACCCAGTGCCGAAGTAATGACACAACATCGTAACGCATTGGTTGTGTAACCTATGGACGAATGAGTTTTAAATTGATGCATTGGTGCTCAGAATCGGGCGTGTTGGCTTAACGGTTAGGATGTTAAGCTGATAGTGGCAATGAGCACCGGCAGACAAGGCTTTGTTTGATGTCAGTTCTCGTTGCTTGCTACTTAATGGAAAGACATTCCTCTGTTGACTCAACCCTAGACAAACATGATGGTCCCGATATTACACAAACCCACAACAAGTTCCTGATCCAGGACTTTAACAAAAAGATGTCCAGGTTGCCAGAGTCTAGACATGGGCTGGCATCTCTTGGGGTCACGTCTTACTTTTGCACACTTCCCCTCCATTGTTTCCTTCATGACATTATTTCACCAGCCCACTTGTGAAACTAACAGGACTGCAAGAGTTGTGAAAAAAAAAAAAGACTGGACAAAAATAAAACCATCTCAGGAGAACTTTGCCCACATTGTCAAAGAACAATTTGAGCCAAAATATGCCTTGCCAGCCACCTTAGAACTCATGGCTCCAAACTTTCAAGCCCATTGAATGAAATGAACGATCATCATCATACTTGATGGACAAACACCATTTAATCAGCTGCCACGTCTCTTCATATAGTCCGATGATTGTATTTTACCCAGTATCCCCTGTGATATTTTCCCACTGCTAACGTTATAATTTTCCAACACACGTATAAACTCATTCACACAATTCTACTTTTTAATTATTCATTCGGTGGTCTCCTTGGTGAAGTGGGCAGGCTGTTTGCCTCACGCTTTGAAGTTTTGGGTTCGTTGTTAGACTGCCTTGTTCAGACTTGGAGTCTAGTTTTTCCCAAGACGCCCAGTGGTCATTGCTGGAGCTACAGAGTTCGTGCTTTGTGTGATGCATGCTCTTGGCTAGTGTCTTGCCATTCTACAATGATAGATCGAGTCAGATGGGGTAAAAGCTGTTGCAATGAAGCCCCGTCTTCTTGCCTTTAACTCTGGATTCAACAAATGCTGCATTCATTCCACATGCCGGTCAGTTGGACTTGAATTCTGATGTCCCGTTCAGAAAGCAGTGGTAAACTACTAAATAAAACATTACCTAGAAAATCTCAAAATAGCCAATAGGGGGGTGGATGTGGTTGAAGCGTCCTGCAAAAGCGTTGCCGTTTTTCCTACTCCCAGGCATGTGCAATGAGAGATCAATACCCATGGCCAGAGGCATTTATCATGTTTGTTTTGTTAAGTTGTATCCTAGTTATAATTTTTATAGTATTGCATTTATAACTATATGTAATATTAATATTGTGGAGGTCAGAATGGCAGAATTGATAAGAGCGCTCGCTCATAAACTTCTAGTGTGCTGATGTTGAGGTAGTGGGTTCAACCCCTACACTGGATGGACTAAACATTTTTCTTCTTCACTTGGGGATGTAAATTACAAGTACATCAGGAGTCAGAGTGGGTTTGTCTGATGGCAAGGGACGCTGGTAATAAGGAAAGCTAATCCACATGCATAAATCAATCCAGGACACTAGAAGTTGTAGCACATGTGTTAACTATGCTGAAGTTCAAAGGGAGTGAACACAAAAAAATGTATATTGTCAACAAAGTGCCATCTTTGTATTCATGGTCGCGTGTAGTGAGCCTCCAGCACCTTCTTCCCTCCGTCTACACAGTGCACTCATAGATGTCTCCCTGTGCATGTCTTGATGTTGTCTGACGATGTGTGATGATGTGTCTTCCTCTTGCACGCTTGCTTTTCACTATCCTTTCAAGCACATCTTTTAACATGGTGTGTTTCATGATGTGGCCTATGTACCTTAATTACCTGATGTTGATCTCATTCAGTGTTTTCTTCAATACAAATTTTTGTGGTGGTATATTTGTTTTCTTCTCCTCAGGAATATGCCTCAAGTAGTTGGTTGGTTGGTTAGATAGCCAACAAATCATCCTCATTGTACATCAGATTAGTTGGCTGGTTAGATAGATAGATAGTTAGCCAACAAATCATCCCCATTGTACATTAAATTAGTTTGCTGGTTGGTTAGATAGATAGTCAACAAATTATCCCCATTGTACATTAAATTAGTTTGCTGGTTGGTTAGATAGATAGTTAGTCAACAAATTATCCCCATTGTACATTAAATTAGTTTGCTGGTTGATTAGTTAGTTAATTAGCTAGCTAGTTAGCCAACAAATCATCCCCATTGTACATTAAATTAGTTTGCTGGTTGCTTAGATAGATAGTTAGTCAACAAATTAACCCCATTGTACATTAAATTAGTTTGCTGGTTGATTAGTTAGCCAACAAATCATCCCCATTGTACATTACATTAGTTTGCTGGTTGCTTAGATAGATAGTTAGCCAACAAATTATCCCCATTGTACATTAAATTAGTTTGCTGGTTGCTTAGATATAATGTTAGTCAACAAATCATCCCCATTGTACATTAAATTAGTTTGCTGGTTGCTTAGATAGATAGATTAGTCAACAAATCATCCCCATTGTACATTAAATTAGTTTGCTGGTTGCTTAGATAGCTAGCTAGTTAGCCAACAAATCATCCCCATTGTACATTAAATTAGTTTGCTGGTTGGTTAGATAGTTAGCTAGCTAGTTAGCCAACAAATCATCCCCATTGTACATTAAATTAGTTTGCTGGTTGGTTAGATAGTTAGCTAGCTAGTTAGCCAACAAATCATCCCCATTGTACATTAAATTAGTTTGCTGGTTGGTTAGATAGTTAGCTAGCTAGTTAGCCAACAAATCATCCTCATTGTACATCAGATTATTAGTCCATACGTGTCCAGATCCTCTCCTCTGTGTCTCCTTCAGTGTGTAGCGACTAATGACACCTTGTTCTTCTTTGGCGTCCCACAAGGCATTCTTGTCTAGCTTCATACCATGTGACTTGATGAACTGCAGTTTGGTCAAAGTTGCAGAATGATATTCCTCATATTTATATATATAACCACATTTCGAAAACTTCAACTTTAGTATGGCAGTAGAGTTTCTAAACATTACTTGAAAACCACTTTGAGATTACACTCAAATAATATAAAACCCTGATCTGATTTAGTAGTTAAAGGCATCACTACTATTATGCTATTAATGTCAGACTTGGACTCTAAGATCAAACGAACAAAGTAAAATGGATAGAAGAGAAATCAAATGCCTAGGATGAATGAAAAATGTAATGTGCAGAGATCAAATCAAAATCAATATCAGAAATCACCAGCAGGGACAGCACAAATGTTAGCTCAGTTTAAATGACACAAAACAAATGGTTTGGCCATGTAACCAGATTGTCACAAGACAGCAGCCCACTTAGACATGACAGAAACAGCATGAGGTCACCCCCATAGATGATTGATGGAATATCTAACGCTATTAATCCCACTGGGAGCTGCAATGGCATAGAAGCTTGTTCGATTGACTGCTGGTGATGTCTTGTGTTCAAATTATCATCGATACAGGGATTCTTTACATCAATACATGGGCTCCCAGGACAACCTGATCTAAAATTGGTACCAGTAAATGTTGTGGGGAATAAAGGTGGCCAGTGTGATATTGACCAGATTACCTAACGAGTTCTGATTGGTCTCTAACAAAAGGAGTTGTTCTGATTGGTCAATAACAAATTGAAGAGTTCCAATTGGTCTGTAACAAAATGAGGAGTTCCGATTTGGTCAGTAACAAAATGAGGAGTTCCCATTGGTTTATAACATAGGAGTTCCGATTGGTCTGTAACAAAATGAGTTCTGATTGGTCTGTAACATATTGAAGAGTTCCAACTGGCTGTAACAAAATGAGGAGTTCTGATTGGTCTAAAATAAAATCAGGATTTCCGATTTGTCTGTATCAAAATGAGGAGTTCCTATTGGTCTATAACAAAATGAGACTAACACCATATAGCTAATATGCCTAAAATGTCCTTTCAATCAATCCGGTGCCGTCTCCACAGTGAAGGTTGGCTGCAATATATCTCCAGCACTGTCTCTGCCTTGATTGTACATTCTGCTGTTCATCTGTCTCTTGATGTTATTTTCTCACTTGTATCGTTGTCTACCTCTTGCTTGCTTGCCTTCAATCTTACCCTCCAGTATGGTTTTTATAAGTTATAAGAGTGTTATGTCTTTTAACATGGTTGATATATTTCACTTAACTATTTTATATTTTTTCATCACCTCTCTTTTCATTCCCCATTTTTCATGTTTTGTATGTTAATATTTAAGCCACATTCTGCACCATGCCTGTTCACTTGTTCCACTAGGCTTTGTAACTCTTGCTGGCTTTCTGCCAGTAACACTAGATTGTTTATAACTCTTCCATTGATGCTAAGTCGTTTATTTTTTTCTCACAAATACCAAAATGTATAAAGTGCACACGATAATCTCTCCTGATGTCACTACTTAACATAAGACGGAATGTCAAAAACAAGGATGGAACATGAAGCAGCTGACATCACTGCAAGTTTCTGATATGCTGGTTATTTTATTTTCATAGAACTATTTGGAATTATTGTAGCCTTGGGACTAATGAAAACGATGGATAGTTGGAATAAACACACATGTATTGTTTGGTCACAGAGCTGATCCATGACCGTATGAGATGGCGAAACATGACCACCCACGTGTATCGGCAAGGCACATGATGATGATTATGGTTTAGCCCTCACAGAAGTAGAAGAAAGAATTAGAGACAAGAGGACTCAAGTGGACTATATAAAAATGGAAAGCCATAGTTATCAACCTGAATTTAAACCTGTCACCTTGAGGTTACTATAGCTGTCTATTTTTATGTTGTCTATCATGTCCTCTAGTCTCTACTTCTTTCTTTCACTTCTATTAGGGCGAAACAATACATGTATTTATGAACTGTCTTAGTGGCCTCAAAGGTTTCCGCAGTTGATATTTCTGTGGAATATCTATGCCTGGAAATACCACCATGAATGAAGCACACACCAGATTACTCTCCGGTTATCTCTATTTAAACCTGATGCTGAAAGTCAAAACAGCTATGTAAATGATGAGAAAGGCATCATGCCTTATTTTTATTATTATGTGATAATTTTTTTTTTGGTATACCTTGTTAGGAATTGAAGCCACTGGATTAGAGCAAATGATGTATAGTTGGATAGTCCGAGCTTGTGAATACCATCAGGAATTAGGCATACACCAAATATCTCCCTCGAGATGTCTATATTTAAACCTGAAAGTAAAAAAAGGGATAGAGATGAAGAGAACAGAAGCACTGCAATATACTGGTTATTTTTATTTTTATATATTGTTTGGAATCCCCATAAAAGTTATCTTCATTGATTTTGTTTATAGGTATGATTTTCTTGGGAAAATTCAGCGATGGTTTCCCCTTGCCTTCCTTCAGTTTGTGTATGAGAAGACAAAAACTGGAGTATGTCATGACAACCGGAAAGATTTGTGGAAGGAGAGATAGAGGAAGGCAGCGGGAGACGATTCTTGACTGTTTTGTGTCAAAAACTGCAGCATGTCATGACAGCCAGGAAGATTTACAGAAGGAGAGATAGAGGAAGGCAGTGGGAGATGATTCTTGACTGTCTTGTGTCAAAAACTGCAGCATGTCATGACAGCCGGGACAATTTGTGGAAGGAGAGATAGAGGAATATAGCTGGAGACAATTCTTGACAGTCTTGTGTCATGGCATGGAAGGGAGTCAACACACGAATTGATCCATGCCGTCGGAGAGCTTAATTTATGGAGAAGCATGATTGCGCATGCCAGCCAGCAAGGCACTGGATGATGAGGAATAATTCAAACCACAGGGCTTGTGCAAATGTTGGATAGTTGAAGCCTGTGAATACCATCATGAATGAAGCATATACCTAGTTTAGTTTAGTCGACGGATCAACATCACAGCACACAGGTGTAACCCATATGTGCTCCGTTCTACACCTAACTCGAGTCCGGAGTATCTCAGCTCAGTGCATGAGCTCTGTAGCACCGGCGAGGATCCTGAAATACTTTGGGTAGATTTTTAACTCAAAATTTTGCACAGGCAGCGCCGTTAGGTTACACTTCTTTAAAATTTCCAACTGCCAAGGGATTTTTTACGTGCGCAACAATACACACAGGTGTCCGATCTCACTACCAAGAGACCAGGGGAAATTTTTGTTACTAGGATTCCACGTGAAAACATCCTGGCCTCACCGGGGCTTGAACCCGGGACCTCCAGCACTTGAGGTGGACACCATACCTCAAGTCACACAACAAGCAATTATCTACAGACTAAATGGGACCAGAAGAAGAGGCCAACCATACAATGTTGGACAGAGGGGATAACAAGACTCCATGGAAATCTTAATATATGAAGCCCATAAACGGGCACTCTCCTGCTATGTACGCTTCACCTCGGCACCTCAAGGTACAAGAGGAACAAGATGAGATGAATTGATAGAAAGAAACATTAACTCCTGCTTGATCATGAAATGTAGATATTGAGTGAGAAGTGCCTTCATGTAGCTTTGTCTGTGACATATAAAGTGACGTGCAGATTGCTCAGAGTTACGCATCCTTCTTTATTGTTCATACGCTTGTGTCCTTGATCATGTTGGAAATTATGCCAGCCAGTTGGGTTACAATTTTCATGTTAACTGCTATTATGTTTTTTCAGTTCTAATCTCTTGTTTATTGTGTGATTTTTGCGGGTTTGTTCGTTTTTTTCTTAGAGTTATTAATTTTGGATCTGTGGTATTGTTGATTTTGAAGCCGTGGTCTTGATTTCAGAGCCCTTGTTGTTGTTGTATTAATAGATTATATTAATTATTTTTTAAAACCAGTTATTGTTATGAAGTTAATTAAATTGTGGAAGTCGTGTGGTATTTTTTTAACAGATGCGCATGTTATTCATTTTAGAGCAGTATTAATATTATAGGCCAGCCATTATTGATGTTTTAACCGGATTGTTCTTGAATTTAGTTTGTAGGCTAATTATTGATTAGAGTCTAGGTTTTACTGATTTTGAAGGCCAGAAATTCATTATAGGATCCAGGTTTACTGACTTTGTAGACCAAGTATTGATTATAGTTTAGGTTTACTGATTCTGTAGGTCAGTTATTAATTATAATGTCCATGTTTTACTGATTTTATAAGGTCAGTTATTCATTATATAGTCCAGATTTTACTGATTTAATAGGTCAGTTATTAATTATTTTTTGTTAAATTGTTTTATTTGGTCCAGGTTTACTGACTTGTTGACCAGTTATAGTTTACAGTCTGGGTTTTAATAAGTTTGTAGGCCAATTATTCACAGCAGAGTCCACCTATTAGAGATGTTGGAACTATTTAATGGACACATGCAACATTAGCACAGCATTTTGTTTTGGGTTTGCCTTCCCTGTTAGACACATGCCATAAATATTGTGCCATGGGTAGGTTTTTTCCTGTCTAACTTTGAAATGTTGTCGGATAGAAGTTGTAAACAACCTACTCATTGAGAATGCTGAGGGATGTTTTTGTGTGCAATGGCTGCGGAATGTGGTTTGTTCTTGTTCAAGGATAGGCAGCCGATCCACTACCCAGGGATTAATGGGAGAGGGAGGGGTGGATTTGAATCAGGCATGTGTGGTGTTGGAGGTGGATTCTTCATCTTCTTCTTTTGCCCTTGAAACTCCTAGCAGAGTTTAGGTCCACAATCAAGCCCTTTATTGAGCTGTATGCCCTTTCATGCAGGCTGATGCCATACCTCTAAATAATTCTGGACACACACACACCCCCCCCCCCCCCCTCTTTCCCCCATTTTGGTGATTTAGTCAACACATGAAAAGTTGCTAGAAACTGGGTTAGTTCGTTTCTTTGTCCATATGATGTGAGGAGCCTCGGCAGCAATATTGAATAGTGATTATTTATTGTACTTCTTTCTTCTTTGTCTTACTGCTTTTGCTATGAAATCTCATCCTTGGATATTTATGTCACATATAGAAGATTGTAAGGTCTTAGGTCCCTCTACCCTTGGGTATATGTCACATATACAAGATTGTGAGGTCTTGGGTCCCTCTACTCTCTTGAGTATTTATGTCACATATACTAGATTGTAAGGTCTTAGGTCCCTCTACCCTTGGGTATATATCACATATATAAGATTGTGAGGTCTTGGGTCCCTCTACTCTCTTGGGTATTTATGTCACATATACTAGATTGTAAGGTCTTAGGTCCCTCTACCCTTGGGTATATATCACATATACAAGACTGAGGTCTTAGATACCTCTATTCTCTTGGGTGGGAGTCTCCGTGGTGAAGTGGTCAAGCCGTTTGACTCAGGCTCTGAAGGTTGTGGGTTTTGATTCCGGGCCGCATCCTTCGGTTCACGTATGAATTTTTTTTTAGACTCCTAGGAGTCGTCGCTGGAGCTACGGAGTTCGTGCTTTGTGTGACGCTTTCGGCAGTTCGGTGCGGAAAGAGACAGAGCCATGTGGGATAAAAACCCAGTGCAATGAAGTTGACCCTGTCGACTTTTAAGCGACTTTTTACTCTCTTGGGTATTTATGTCACATATACAAGATTGTGAGGTCTTAGGTCCCTCTATATTGGGTATATATACCATACACAAGATTGTGATATCTTAGGTTCCCTATAGACTACAATGGCTGGGGCATATAGAAAGAATGGAAGACAATAGGGAAACAAAGCTCGCTTACACTCAGGAAATAAATAACCGTAGACCCCGAGGTAGACCAAGAAGACGGTGGAGAGATAATATATATACAGACCTACAAGCTCTTGGAATCAACGGCTGGCAAGAGAAGGTCAACCAGAGAGACAAATGGAGATGGATTGTATCTGCAGCAAAGAACCTCAATGGCTCGGAACGCTGAAGAAGAAGAAGAATACAAGATTTTTAAGGTATTAGGTTCCTCTACACTTAGGTATTTATGTCACATATACTAGATTGTAAGGTCTTCTTTGGTCCATATACTCTTGGGTGGAATTCTTCTCAGTCGCCTCACAGCCCATCTCGATCAAGGTCTTCTTCCTGAGAGTCAATGTGGCTTCAGAAAAGAGCGGGAAACTGTTGACATGATTTTCGCTGGATTTTTTCATTTTTTCACTTTCATTGACCTTACCAAGGCTTTTGATACAGTCAGCAGAGAAGGACTGTGGAAGATTATGGCGAAATATGACTGTCCACGAATGTTTGTCCAAATAGTGTGGCTATTTCATGATGGTATGCAGGCAAGAGTACAGGAAAATGGTGAACTGTCTGAGCCCTTTCCTGTCACCAATGGAGTGAAGCAGGGATGTGTCCTGGCACCAACACTGTTCAGCCTCATATTTTCAGATTCGCTGATGAATGCCTTCGAGAACAGTGACATTGGAATAGACATCAACTACCGCATGGATGGAAAAATATTCAATCTCAGAAGGCTGAAAGCTAAAACCAAAACTAGCAGCGACACCGTCAGAGAGCTGCTGTTTGCTGATGATTGCGCTCTATATGTCAACTCAGAGGCAGTCATGCAACACAATGTTTCAGCTTTCTCATATGCCTGTGCCAACTTTGGGCTCGATGTCAACTTGGAGAAGACTGTAGTTATGTACCAGCCAGCTCCAGGGAATAATCACTCTGTGCCGAATATCAAGGTGAATGGTCATAAACTAAGTGTTGTGGACAAATTCACCTGTCTTGGCAGCACTGTGTCACAAGCTGCCACAACTGATGATGAAGTGAATGCAAGAATCTCCAAGGCCAGCGTGGCCTTTGGCAGACTACAAGAATGAATGGGACAGAAATGGAATAAGCCTGCATACAAAGCTAAAGGTCTACAAAGCAGTTGTATTATCCACACTGCTATATGCTTGTGAATCTTGGACTGTTTATCAGCGACACGCTAGGAAATTAAACCATTTCCACACAGTCTGCCTTAGGAAGCTATTGAAGATTACATGCCAAGACAAGATCCCAGACACTGAATACTAGAAAGAGCGTCCATGCCCAGTATCCACACTACTAATGAAGAATCAGATTCACTGGGCTGGTCACTTGCATGCCAGATCACAGGCTCTCTAAACAAATTATTTTACGGCGAGCTGCGTTGTGGTAAATGCTCCCAAGGCAGCCAGAGGAAATGCTTTAAAGACACTTTAAATCTCACTGAAAGCTTTTGGAATTCATCTTGACACCTGGGAGACTGCTGCCAAAGACAGAAATTTGTGGCGTATATAATTTCACAAGGATGCAGTCACTTGTGAAGCAACCTGGACTGCAAGAGCTGTGAAGAAAAGGCTGGACAGAAAAACCACTGCAGGAGATCCACCTCCTGGAACGTCAAGCATTCTTTGTCCACATAATCAAAGTACATTTCGAGCCAAAATAGGCTTTATCAGCCATCTTAGAACTCACAGCTCCATACTTTCAACCCCACTGGATGAAGTGAATGGTCATCATCATTCTTGATGGACAAACAACATACATGCATATTCTTGGGTATTTATGTCACATATACTAGATTGCAAGTATCTTAGATTCCTCAACACCCTTGTGTATTTATGTCATATATACTAGATTGTAAGGTCTTAGTTCCCTCTACCCTTGAGTATTTATGTCAAATATATAAGATTGTAAGGTCTTTGGTCCCTCACCTTTGGGTATATTTGAAATATATGTATATATAATAAAGACTTTACAATCTTGTATATTTGACATAAATACCCAAGGGTAGAGGGACTTAAGACCTTACAATCTTTCAGTCCATACGTGCTCAGATCCCCTCCTCAGTATCTCCCTCAGTGCGTAGCGCTCAATGCCACCAATTCTATGTTGGTTGAGTTTTCTTCTCTGGTCCCCGTACATCCAGCTCCTGTCTGGTTTCATCCCTTGTCACTTACGTTCTTGCCATCTGGTTAAGGTTGCAGATTTGCAGTCATCTCTTCATTTGTTTATTTGCTCCACCTTTTTAACGGTGTCCACAGTATTTGCCTGGTCCATTGCTAGTCCACTTCCTATAGTAGTGAATCTAAAAAAAATGTTTTGCATATCCTTTACAGGACATCGCTGTCAACATCAGCATTTTTCAGCTGTATGTTGATTTCTTGGCAAGATTACGCTCAGTAGTTTGCCATTGCTTTCTGAGCGGCCGGCTCAGTTATCCCGCAAGTCACCAGCGGGGGTCGAACCGCTCCCAGCTCTCACCCTGCTACGAGACTCTGCGTGATAAACGGGATTACGGAGAAAGTGTTGTAACCCCTCGGCCAGAGAGACCGGCAGTAGTGAATCTACTTAATGTCAAATGTACAAGCTGGCAAGGCCTTATTTTTCTCATCTTAAACAGAAGGAAAAGAGCATAGTAAAACAAAAATTGTTAGAATTGTTAAGTAATAACATCACAGAAGTTATTACGAATCATCTCTCCACAGACCAGACACGGTTGAGCAAAATGAGTGCACTAACTCAGGCTCATTGACAAAGAAAGTTAGAGCTGTTGAGTTATTATTCATTATGCCATCTCAGATTGGACACACAAAGGACGTCATTTGTACATCATTGACACAGTTTTACAGGACATAGCAGTCCACTCCAGCATTTTATTGGCTGTTTGTGCTTCCTGGGTAAGTTTATGTTCAGTAGTTTGCCATTGCTTTCTGAACGACCGGCACTCATACCATTGTGTGGAAACCCAACGCAAGGTGATCTGCTTCCAGAATTGCCCATAGCTGTGTTTCGAATGCAGTATGTGGGATGACTTGCACTCATAATTCCGTTTGCCACAGAGCTGGTTCTAGACATCATATCTGCACTATGCTGTTACTATCAAACAAGCAAAGCCAAATATGCATTTCTTCATCTCCGCCTCCTCTTTCTCTTCATTTTATTCCTTGTTCTTCCTCTTCTTTTGGCTTCTTTTTTTCCCTCCTCCTCCTCTTCTTTTTGTTCTTCTCTCTTTCTTTCTCCTTATCCTCCTCTTGCCTTTCTCCTCATTCCATTCCTTTTTCTTGCTCTTCTTTTGTCTACTTCTTTCTCTTCCTCCTCTTCTTCTCTTTCTTCTTCCTTCTTCTTCTCCTTCCTCTTCCTTCTTCACCTTCCTTCTTCTCCTTCACCAATACATGTGGAACAAGACCAGCTACAGAAACTGCTGGATCAGCAAAGCAATGCTCTGTCTACCTGTCGGAGCTTTGATCCTAGACCAATTGCTGACCAAGGCTTAAGATCTGGTGTGCCCTGTCATGACATTTATGCTTTAGGTTGCATTTCCTCGCTCTAGGGTAAGGTTTGTACTCTCCCAATTGCGCTCTTTCGCCCGAAGTCATTGGCACAATGTGAGGTGTCGGGTTTGGTGAGTGCCATCCAACATTCAGTGCTAACAGAAAGCAGGTAGTACTGTCTACTGTCATACGGTAGCTCAGTCATCTGACTAAGACCTGACAAATGGGACTAAATAACACACAAGCAAAACATGCTGTTCGGTTTTCTATAATCATTTCATGGATGAAGTGTGACAGTTGAATATCACAGCATCCAGAACAATGGTTTCCCGTAGTGAATTTGAATGCCGAAGACCCAAACAATAGATTACTTGATTTATTGCCTGGCTTATTTCCACTTGCATCTCATCAGGTACATATTTTAGCAATCACACATCATAAACTAAAGCACATCACAGTACCCATCATCACCTGACACATAACATGTTTATATGATAATGCTAACAATGTTGATGTATCACATTTGATAAGAAATTAATGTCATATGACCACAGTTCACTTTTGTATATATGTATGTGCTGCTATTAGAGTACGATGTTACTGTCTGTATTTATCACACAATTTACACTGTAAAAATGTTTATGCTGTTGGAGAATTATATTGCTGCAGTAGGTTAGGTAAATTTGTACTGTAAACATGTTTGTCCATTGGAGAATTATATTGCCAGAATAGGTTAGGTAAATTTGCACTGTAAAAGTGTTTATGCCCATTGGAGAATTATATTGTCGCGGTTGGTTAGGTAAATTTTCATTGTAAAAATATTTATGCTGTTGGAGAATTATATTGTTGCGGTAGGTTAGGTGAATGTGCACTGTAAAAATGTTTATTATGCTGATGGAGAATTATATTGTCGTGGTAGGTTAGGTAAATTTACTCTGTAAAAATATTTATGCTGTTGGAGAATTATATTGTTGCAGTAGGTTAGGTAAATGTGCACTGTTAAAATGTTTATTATGCTGATGGAGAATTATATTGTCATGATAGGTTAGGTAAATTTACTCTGTAGAAATGTTTATGCTGTGTGTGTCACGGTAGTTTAGGTAAATTTACATTGTAAAAATGTTTATGCCCGTTGGAGAATTATATTGTTGCGGTAGGTTAAGTAAATGTACATTGTGAAAATCTTTATGCTGTTAAAGAATTATATTGTTGCAATAGGTTAGGTAAATTTACACTGTAAAATGTTTCTGCTGTTGGAGAATTATATTCCTGCAGTAGGTTAGGTAAATTTGCACTGTAAAATTGTTTGTCCGTTGGAGAATTATGTTGCCAGGATAGATTGGGTACATTTTTGCTGCAAAAAATTTGTATGCGCATTGGAGTATTATATTGTCGCGGTAGGTTAAGTAAATTTTCATTGTAAAAATGTTTATGCTGTTGGAAAATTATATTGTCGCAGTAGGTTAGGTAAATGTGCACTGTAAAAATGTTTATGCTGATGGAGAATTATATTGTTGTGGTAGGTTAGGTAAATTTGCACTGTAAAAATGTTTATACTGTTAGATATATGTACGTGAATTATATTGCCACAGAAGGTTAAGTAAACCTACATTGTAAAAATGTTTATGCTGTGAATTATATTGCAACAGTAAGTTAGGTAAATTTACATTGTAAAAATGTTTGTACTAGTGGAGAATTATATTGCCACAGTAGGCTAGGTAAAGGCCTCCTGTTTCATGCATACTGGGTGTATGGTACAAGTAAAGTAAAGGACCCTTATTTCACACAATAAGGTGTACTGGGTATATAGTGCAAGTAAAGGACTCTTCCCTGCATTGAGCTTATGTAGTATATGGAGCTTGCCCATAAGTGTTGTACATAAATCAGTGCTGGATGGGTGACGTGTTCCATGTTATGCCGGCCCCCTTTATTTCCCAGAACATCTCTGGGTGCACATTTTAGGCTGGGTCAGCCTGCAAGCCCATGTGCATCTACGCAATATCTCTGACCTGATGGGAGTTCGACCACTGGGCAGGTAGGCAGGCAGGTTAGCCGCTGGACTGTCACAAGTCCCATGTAGTACATCGTGCTAGCTGCGTGTGTTCAGACCCACCCATGCTTGATGGGTCATGAAGTCAGCTGCCTTTACTTCCAAGAAGATTTCCAGGAACACATGTCTACCGGGTTGGCGGGTCAGCGGGCTAGTCACTGCACTAGCGCACCTCCCATGTTGTGGCAGTAAAGCCAGGGGACACTTGTGCATGACTTCAGTGGTATTGGGTATAGATGGTGCTAGAGCCATGTTTTTATAAACCAGTCGGCGCTTGAGGGTTGGTGTGAGTTCAAACCTATGGTCACTGGACCCACAGGTCATTGCTGGCCACTACACTAGCATGGCTGCCATACTGTCAGTGCTGTACATTAATTGTTGGTTATTGTTGCCAGGTTGCACATTTTTGTGAGGCACCATGTTTATTTTTAACGGACACCATGTTGTTACAAACACAACATTGTTACAGGTATATAGCTCTCATTGTTACAGGTATATAGCTCTCATTTTTACAGAACAAAGCTATCTGTTTATGTGGGTAGATTATGATACACACAATATCTGAACAGTTGTGGTCAGAATATGGGTAAATGTATGATACACAGTGTCTAGATCAGTGGTACTCAACTTTTTTTGGTCCATGCACCCCTTCATCATATGTTCAGAATGTCATTCCCCCCCCCCCCTATTTCCTCCCTATAAATCTCCGCCCCCCCCCCCCCCCCCCCCCCCCCCCCACAGACACACACACAGTATACGTAAAAGTGGAAGCTAAATTTAATAACACTTACTAGAACAAGTCTAGACGTCTATATACAACGTGATTTGCGGGTCTACTTACGCTATAAAATGAATTTAAGAAGGGCGAGAAGTACAGAACTGTAAAGTGTGGAGGGAAAAACAATATCTAGTGATCGGTTCTTGTATTAACACAATCTTGAAATAATCTTAATTTCCCCCCCTTACACACACTTACTAGAACAAGTCTAGACATCTATATACAACGTGATTTGCTGGTCTACTTACGCTATAAAATGAATTTCAGAAGGGCAAGAAGTACAGAACTGTAAAGTGTTGGAGGGAAAAACAATATCTAGTGATCGGTTCTTGTATTAACACAATCTTGAAATAATCTTAATTTAAGGGCAGTTGCCCTTGTTAGATCCACATCAGAGGCAGGGATTATTTTTCTGTCACTGCTCAGCTATGGAGTTGTCAGGGACAATTAACATGAGTACCAGAAAATTGTCTGCAAATTTGTCATGGGTGGAAAGGTGACCAATCATCCCACCTTATTTTGTTGTGACCTAGCAGGCGTGACACTCCCTCCACTCCTATGGCAGTATCTTCTTCTTCTCATGCCTGTATGATTCCTAGTTGAGTATAGGTCAGTTGAACTGATAGGGTATATGTATTCTCTCTTCCCCTTTGGGACCTCTGTAACATACGGGCTAGTTGAACTGATAGTATAAGCTTACTCTCTCTTCCCCTATGGGGAGCCAGATGACACACAGAAGGTGGCAGTATCTGCCAACAGCTGTTACCTATCACTCTTTAAATCTCATAAGGTTTCACATTCTCTTGCCTAAAGGGAAGGTAACCACTATGAAAAACAAGTGCATTACTTTCAAAGATGTAAACATACATTATACAGTAGATGCAGTTGTTACACACAGTGAACAACTTGGGTTAGAATTACATTGTAAGAAGACAGATTATGGTTGTCACTTTTCTTTTTAAAGTTGCATATCCCTTACATGATGTTGCAGTCAACACCAGCATCTTTCAGCTGTTACTGATGTTCTTGGCAAGATTATGCTCAGTAGTTTGCCATTGCTTTCTGAGCAACCGGCTCACATACACCGTAAGTAACCAATGCGACGTGATCCGCTGCTGAATCTCGCACAGCTGTGTTCCTCACGTGGATATACGGGATTATGGAGAAAGTCGTTAACCTCTTCGCCAGGGATACCGGCTGGTTGTCACTAGGAAAGAGGAAATACTGCAATGTAATTTACAAGTAAATGGGAATATTTTTAAACATGTGAATCGGTACAATTATCTTGGAACAGTCATAACATCTGATGGAAGATGCCTTGTAGAGATTTATAACAAGAATCGCCATGGTGAAGGTAGCCTTTTGCAAGATGGAAAACATACTGATCAAATAAAAAGATGTCATGTTACAAGAAAAAGAGTGCTGAGGTGTTACATAGAACCTGTGCTTTTATATGACAGTATGGCAGCTATGCTGATTGTAGTGGATGTTAATTGTGTCAGTGAAAATGTTTTGGCACTATTTATCAGCTGACTTCTGTTCCATGTTCAGATTCTCAGGCATATCAGTATTTTTGTTCTGATTGATTCACAGTATTCTAAGAACTTTTCTGTAACAGTTAAGTTCAAAAGGCCCAAACTTTCTTCTTCAGCGATTGCAAAATTGTCCATGATTTGCATCCATAGCACACCACAGGCAAGGTGCATGTTCTCATATATATATAACTTTAATTGGTTTGCTGGTGTGTGCTTTAGATTCTGGGTAACCGCTGCATTGCTCTGGCCAGTCTACTTGTGGCTTCTTTCAAACATCCCCCACTGCTGTCAATTCAGGAGCCAAGATTTGCGACATTTTGGTGTTTTCATTGTTGATTGTGATTAATGGTTGACATGTAGTTTTTTTTCTTTTTTTCTTCTTCTGCGTTTGTCCGGAATGTTGTTTTAGACATAATCACGTTGTGTCTGTTTACAACTGAGCTCGGCCGACACATCCGACTTCTTCTGGCTTGTGTTGGCTGGGTTACCTTCCCAGGTGATTCATAGGACTTTTATGGTGTTATCCCATCCCAGCTGGCCCTTTTAGAACAGCTGAAGACATCGAAGTCAGCCCTCAAGGAAAGGCAGGGGCAGACCATGGGCATTCCCTGACATCCAAGTTAGGTTTCCATAATTGCAGAGCCGACATATAGGGCTCTGGTAATATGCTCACCCAAGTTTGGTTTAATTTTTATGTTTATCTCAGAAAAAAGATTGTAATTTTCACTGTGACTCTAGTTGGCGTCTCTGGTTCAGCACACAGTTCCCCGACACACAGGGTCATGGGTTCAAAATCGCCGACAATGATTTGTTAGCAGAACAACTAGTAAATGCTGGGGTTGATTGCAGCATCCTGTACAGAACATGCAACTAACTTTAACTCTTGACAGATTAGATTAACTCTCCTAATTCCCATATCTCTATTTATGAGCAGTGAATCAGTACATGTGGGAAATGATATTAGGGATAGAGAAGTTGGATATGTGTCCTGTTTGCCACTTCAGTCCTATGTGTTACTTTAACCCCCTCCTGTTCCAAAGCATTAATATTTTAAAATAACTCCCAGAGACAAAATGAGTTAATGTTACAGCAGGTGTTGGGTCAACGGTTAGGTCTTTACGCTGACAATGGGATGAGGTTGGCTGGACAAGGGTTCGATGACAGCTCGCATCATTCGCTAGAGAGTGAAAGACTGGCCACAGATGCCTCCATGCAATTAGGTCTACAAATTGTTGATAGTCCTAACACTTCACATGCCCACGATGGATCAGTTGTGGGCAATTGAATCAGTTTCAATGTACATAGCCAGATTTCTACGGTAACCATAACAGCCTCACCACACACAACTCATGTTTTAGCCACAGAAATGGTTGACAGATTTGTTGCCTTATGTTTGATGAAATGTTTTTGGCCACAGAAATGGTTGATGTCTTGTGTTTGATGAAATGTTTTTGACCACAGTAATGGTTGAAAGATTTCTTATCTTGTGTTTGATGAAATGTTTTTAGCCAAAGAAATGGTTGAAAGGTTAGTTGTCTTGTGTTTGATGAAATGTTTTTGGCCACAGAGATTGTTGATGTTTTATGCTTGATGAAATGTTTTTGGCTACAGAAATTGTTGATGTTTTATGTTTGATGAAATGTTTTTGGCCACAGAAATGGTTGATGTTTTGTGTTTGATTTAATGTCTTTGGCTAAGAAATGGTTGATGTCTTGTGTTTGATTTAATGTCTTTGGCCACAGAAATGGTTGATGTCTTGTGTTTGAGAAATGTTTTTGGCCACAGAGATTGTTGATGTTTTATGTTTGATGAAATGTTTTTGGCCACAGAAATGGTTGATGTTTTGTGTTTGATTTAATGTCTTTGGCTAAGAAATGGTTGATGTCTTGTGTTTGATTTAATGTCTTTGGCCACAGAAATGGTTGATGTCTTGTGTTTGATTTAATTTCTTTGGCCACAGAAATGATTGAAAGGTTTGTTGTCTTATCTGTGTGATGAAGTAATCAAAATTGAGAAAACTACATTTATGTATGCTTCTGTTCAACTCTACTGTCATTGAGGAGAGACAGAGAGTGCTGTGGATCCATTAGCAGCCTTCTTTTGTTGTCAAGATTCCAGCTGATCTGTTCTCATGCTTTTGTACAAGAGATGTTCAGCTACTATGTGGTTGATATCCACAAGTTTATTGGCTGGTTTCAAACCGCCATCCACTATTAAATGGCCATGTCTTCTTTTAATAGCCCATGCATATGATGTAGGTCATCATGCTAGTCCACAAACCCCTACCTCATGTATTACTAGTAATTTTCGATTCTGCCATTTCTCCATACAGCGATATTAAGCTTGGCTACAATTTTCTCACTAGGTCACCCCCTGACTTGTTTGCTGTCTAATTTTCCTATTGTCACAGTATTTCTCACTTTAACTCCTGTTGATGCGGAAAATTCTTTGGACAGCCAGAATTAATTCATCTGAAACAGATTAAGATACAAAGACCACTTATTACAAACGCCAAAAAGAGGCAGTATCTTTTTCGGCCACATTTTGAGAAGACAAAAACTAAAACATATTGTGACAACTGAAAAGAGTTGTAAAATGAGAGCCAGCGGAAGACAGCAAGAGAAAATTCTTGGCAGTCTTGTGTTATAGCATAGAAGGGTGTCAGGGTATGAATTGATACATGCTGTTGGAAATTGCAAGATGTAGAGAAGCATTATGGCCCATCCTAGTTGGCATGGCATGAGATGATGATGGCATGACATCAGCGGGATGTAGGATGTCATTTATTTTGTGTATGTAGCGTTCGCTGACTTTGAATTCCAGTCTAGTGCATTCGCGTGCTACTACTTCTAGTTCACTTGACTGATTTTCTGCGTGTGAGTTAGCTTTCCATATTTCCAGTGTAGGCGAACCCTTTCCGACTGCTGAGGTATTGGTAATTTATGTCTCCAAGTCAAGGACGAGAATTTATAATTTTAGTCCAACTGTGTACGTGTAGGGGTTGAACCCACTGCCTCAACAGGATATTTAAGATCAAGCACCCTTGTCCATTCCGCCAATCGTGTGACCTCTCAGGGCATCATTATAAACCACTGGTTCTGGTAAAGATTGCCAACCGTGTGCTAGGATTTTGAAACAGAATTCATCAAGCACGTTTCACATCCGTACTGAAAGTTGGCTGAAGCTGATCTTCAACGCTTCTTTTGTCTCATTCTCCAGCAAACTGCTTGTTCATTCTTTGATGCTATCTTCCTGTTTGTATTGCTGCCTGCTTCTTGCTTGACTGCCCTAAATGTGTTCTTTTAAACAAGAAACTGTGTAGTTTTTGTTTTTTTAAATCAGGATAATTTTACTGATGATGTTTACGTTGACAGATAACTGGTTTTGTTAATATTCAGGTTGTGCAGGGGTTATTTTGACAACTTGTATGAAATATGAAGAATCCATGTGAGCTTGTGTGCTTGTTGAAGTTTTGTTTTGGTTTCTGTTGTGCATGTGTCTCGGTTTCTTTGATTGATAATTATGTCAGTGTTTTGTTTAGCACGCAAGTTGTCAAGATACATTTTAGACACCTTGGAGTGTCTAAGTTGACCATATTATCTGGTCTGTCTGTCTGTCTGTCTGTCTTTCTGTCTGTCTCTGCTTTCATCTGTCACTTTTTTTTTTTTACTATGTCTCTCTGTAACTATTTTCTTATCTCTCTCTCTCTGTATGTCTCTTTTTTGTTTGTTTGATCCTCTTTATAAATATCTTTATTTGTGACTTTCTGTCTCTGTGTCTGTCTCTCTCTCTGTTTGTTTGTCTGGCTCTATCTTTCCCTCTCTCTGTATGTCTCTGTATCTATCTCTGTATATGTGTATTCTTCCTCTCTCTCTCTCTCTCTCTCTCTCTCTCTCTCTGTCTCTCTCTCTCTCTCTCATATATATATATATATATATATATATATATATATATATATATATATATATATATATATATATATATATATATACACACAGTGGTACCTCGGGTTACGAACAACAACTTCAACATTGTTTTGTCTCGGGTAATGAACAGTGCCTTGGGTTGCAAGAGAGAGAGAGAGAGAGAGGGGGGGGGGGGGGGGTTTAACATTGGAGACAATCGATCGCGTACAGTACAAACGAAGGCCACGAAAGTACTAACATCGCTTAGCGCTAGCCTAGTAGCCTAGTTTTGCGCGCGCGCGCAGCCTCGCTTTCATTGGCCTTACTATACAGCAGTAAAAGATTTCTTAGCAGTGGCACTGTGTTCAGTTTATCTCTTTCATTATTTTCCTTGTTAACCCCATCCATTATGAGTTCGAAGAATGGTAGTGGTGCTGGCAGGAAGTAGAAACGTATTAAGACATTAAAGGAGGAGCAGTCATCCGATGATGAGCAGCCGTGACCTTTTCAACTGCCAGGAATAAAGAAATTTGCAGCAAGTGGGCAGACGTCACAGACTTCATTGTGAACCATCATCCAAACAAACTTGTTGCTAACGGGGCAGTAAACCTGATTAGTGATCATGCGATGGCCCACTTCAGAAAGATTCTCCAGCAAAGGAAGCGTCAAATTTCCCTTGATAGTTTCTTGGTGCAGAAAGATTCCCAGTCGGCTGCCAAGAAACAGCAACAAGAAACTCCTGAAACTAATGATTCAGAATAGCAAAGAAAGTGACAAATTTCCCTTGATCATTTTCTTGGTAAGAAAGATAGACTAAATCTTTTTAAAATTTTAAATTTAATTTATTTGTTTGTTTTTTTCTCTCTCTGTATTTAATACGTGAAGTACACGTATTCTTTGTGTTTTGTCAGGTAAACGACCGGATGTTAATTTTTTTTTTTAAATGATTCTTTCATCTTAGAACGGATTGTCTCTATTTCATTGATTTCAATGTTTCGGGTTACGAACCGAGTTCTGGAATGAATTAAGTTAGTAACCCGAGGTACCACCACTGTACGTATGTATGTATGTGTGCGTGCGTGCGTACGTATGTACACACACACACACACACCTCTGTACGTCTAATTCTCCCTATATCTCTTGTCCTCTTTCTCTCTCTGTTTGTCTCAGTCTCTATATGTCTATTTCTCCCTATATTTCTTGTTCTCTCTCTCTCTCTCTCTCTCTCTCTCTCTCTCTCTCTCTCTCTCTCTCTCTCTCTCTCTCTCTCTCTCTCGACCTGTCACTCTGTCTCCCTCCTCTTACCCTCCCCCTTCTTTTCCCCCTCCTCCTTTGCAGACCACTAAGCAATTTCTTACATCGCCAACAACCAGTCACTATATATGCAGACACATCATCATTATCATCATCAAGGCCAGTCAGGGTTTAACCTCAAGAACACATTATCATCCTTCCCATTCTGTGTTGAACTAGTTGTTGACGAACTACACGAAAAACTTTGCTCAGCCCTTTTATATACGCCCCTGTGTCATGTATTTCATCACTGATTTTGCATGTTTATTGCTAAAATATCATCTTTGAATAAGCCAAGTAACTTGTGTAGTCACCAGATTTTGTTGTTTCTTTGTTTGCACATCTAAGCACTTATTTGTCAATTCATCTTTATATTTGCGTTTTGATTTGTGATCTTTTTTTGTGTATACAGTGTGTTGTGAAGTTCAAAGTTCATTGTTGATGTGCCATTAAAAAAAAAATCATTACTGTCCTTGTGATTACTTTCTGGGTCTTTTTATTTCTGTTGCCAGTGTGTTGTTGTTTTTTTTTTTTATGTTGCATATCCCTTGCAGGACATTGCAGTTAACACCAGCATTTTTCAGCTGCTTTTGATGTACTATGTGCTAGGCAAATTTTACGTTAAGTAGTTTGCCATTGCTTTCTGAATTTCCGGCTCCCATAACAACACATTATAACACAACGCGACATGGTCTGCTGCACAAATTTCTGCGTTTCGAATGTCTGGTAAGCGACTCATGAACCGCATTCTCAAGGCTTTGGCCACGGAGACCGGCCAGTGTCTCTCACATCACACGGCGACAGGTGTGTTTTACATTTTTTTTAAAGAAACAAAAACAGTTGGTCGAACTTTTAGTTGATTCGTTGCTTGGTGTTGGTTGCTTAGTTGGTTATTTGCTTGGTGTTAATTGCTTAGTTAGTTGCTTCCTTGGTTGGTAAGTTTGACTTGTTATTTGGTTTTGATTGGTTGGTTTGATTGATTATTTTATTGATTTTTTTTTTGGGTGGTTTGTTAGTTGCTTGGATAGTTGATTGCTTGGATGGTTGGTTGCTTGCTTGGTTAATTGGATGTTTGGTTGCTTGCTTGATTATTTGGATGGTTGGTTAGTTAGATTGCTGGTTGCTTGCTTGGTTAATTGGATGGTTAGTTGGTTGTTTGCCTGGTGTTGCTTGCTTGCTTGGTTAGTTTGACCGGTTATTTGGTTTTGATTGGTTGGTTTGATTGATTTGTTGCTAGCTTGGTTAATTGTATGGTTTGTTGCTAGCCTGGTTAATTGGAAGGTTGGTTGTATGGCTGGTTGTTTGTTTGGTTAATTGGATGGTTGTATGGCAGGTTGCTTGCTTGGTACACGATGATTGATTGGTTGGATTAAGTGGTTGGTTGCTTGCTTTGTTAATTGTATGGCTAGTTGCTTGCTTTGTTAATTGTATGGCCGGTTGCTTACTTGGTTAATTGTCTGGGTGGTTGCTTGCTTGGCTATTTATATGGCTGGTTGCTTAATTTGTTAATTGTATGGCTGATTGGTTGCTTGGTTAATTGTATGGGTGGTTACTTGCTTGGTTAATTGTATGGCTGGTTGCTTACTTTGTTAATTGTATGGCTTGTTACTTGCTTGGTTAATTGTATGGCTTGTTACTTGCTTTGTTAGTTGTATGGCTAGTTGCTTGGTTAATTGTATGGCTGGTTGCTGGCTTGGTTAATTGTATGGCTAGTTGCTTGGTTAATTGTATGGCTGATTGCTGGCTTGGTTAATTGGATGGCTGGTTGCTGGCTTGGTTAATTGTATGGCTGATTGCTGGCTTGGTTAATTGTATGGGTGGTTGCATTCTTGGCTATTTATGTGGCTGGTTGCTTACTTTGTTAATTGTATGGCTGGTTGGTTGCTTGGTTAATTGTATGGGTGGTTACTTGCTTGGTCAATTGTATGGCTTGTTGCTTGCTTGGCCAATTGTATGGCTGGTTGCTTGCTTGGTTAATTGGATTAAATTGCAAGACAAGATTCCAGACACTGAAGTCCTAGAAAGAGCATCCATGCCCAGTATCCACACTCTACTGATGAAGAATCAGATTCGCTGGGCTGGTCACTTGACTCGCATGCCAGATCACAGGCTCCCTAAACGAATTTTTTACAGCGAACTGCGTTGTGGTAAACGCTCCTAAGGTGGCCAGAGGAAACGTTTTAAAGACACTGAAAATCTCACTGAATGCTTTTGGAATTCATCATGACACATGGGAGGCTGCAGCCAGAGACCGAAATTCGTGGCGTGCATCATTGCGCAAAGGTGCAGTCATATGTGAGGCAACCAGGACTGCAAGAGCTGTGAAGAAAAGGCAGGACAGAAAAACCACTGCAGGAAATCCTCCTCCTGAGACGTCAAGCATTCTTTGCCCACATTGTCAAAGAACATTTCGAGCCAAAATAGGCCTTAGCCATCTTAGAACCCACGGCTCCACACCTTCAACCCCACTGGATGAAATGAATGGTCATCATCATTCTTGATGGACAAACAACAACAAACATATGGTTAATTGGATGTTGATTGGTTGGATTGCTGGTTGCTTGCTTGGCTAATTAATTGGATGGTTGCTTAGTTGTATGGCTGGTTGCTTGCTTGGTTAATTGTATGGTTGCTTGATTAATTGTATGGCGGGTATCTTGCTTGGTTAATTGTATGGCTGGTTGCTTGCTTGGTTAATTGTATGGTGGGTTGCTTGCTTGGTTGTTTAATTGTATGGCGGGTTGCTTGCTTGGTTAATCGCATGGCTGGTTGCTTTCTTGTATGGTTGCTTGGTTAATTGTATGGCGGGTTGCTTGCTTGGTTAATTGTATGGCTGGTTGCTTGCTTGGTTAATTGTATGGCTGGTTACTTGCTTGGTTAATTGTATGGTTGGTTGCTTGCTTGGTTAATCGCATGGCTGGTTGCTTTCTTGTTGTATGATTGCTTGGTTAATTGTATGGCGGGTTGCTTGCTTGGTTAATTGTATGGCTGGTTGCTTGCTTGGTTAATTGTATGGCTGGTTACTTGCTTGGTTAATTGTATGGTTGGTTGAATGACTGGTTGCTTGCTTTGGTAATTGGATGGTTGGTTTGTTGTATGGCTGGTTGCTTGCTTAGTTAATTGGATGGTTGGTTGTATGACTGGTTGCTTGCTTGATAAATTGGATGGTTGGTTGTATGGCTGGTTGCTTGCTTGGTTAATTGGATGTTGGTGGTTGTATGGCTGGTTAATTGGATGGTCGATTCGTTGAATGGTTGATTATTTGGATGGCTGATTGCTTGCTTAGGTAATTGAATGGTTCGTTGGTTGCTTTGTTAATTGATGGTTAAATGGATGATTGTTTGGTTGCTTGGTGACACAATGAAGGAA
Organism: Cepaea nemoralis; assembly: GCA_014155875.1. Lineage (NCBI taxonomy): Eukaryota > Metazoa > Mollusca > Gastropoda > Stylommatophora > Helicidae > Cepaea > Cepaea nemoralis. The sequence continues at coordinate 128,146 of JACEFZ010000601.1, forward strand.
ATTAACAGACGAACATATATTGCTCTTCAGAAACTAAAACAAATTAATAAATTGAGGCGTGGGACAGATCTCATCTCATCTCATCATGTACCTCTTGTACCTTGCGGGACAGATAGAACTACAAAAATTGGATTTTTAAGAGCATGCATCTTTCCCATTGCAACATACGCCTGTGAGACCTGGATACTTACTAAACAAGCTGAACAGCGCAGAAGTGCCTTTGAATATAAATGTTGTAGACGGGTTCTAAGAATATCTTGGAGACAGAAAAGAACAAATTGCATATCTACAACAAGAGCTGAATATTGAAGAACGTTGGCTACTAAAGACGATGAAACAAAGATAATTGAAATATTTTGGTCACTTGAAAGGTCATGAACGTTTGGAGAGAACAATAATGTTGCAGTCAACCCCGGCATTTGTAGGCTGTTCGTGATTTCTTGGCAACTTTCGTTCAGAAGTTTGTCATTGCTTTCTGAACGACCGACACTCGTACCATTTTATAAAACAACCGACGCAATTTCATGTTAATGAAGTACATCATCATCATGCCATGCTGAGTGATATGCGTGGGCAGGACAGGTATGTAAGGTACAGTGCTCTTTTTGCACACCTTTGGCGCGTTGGGCATATGACACTGTACATATTGGCACTCGGAAGCTGATGTGGTCAGTATCGCGACGGCCGCCTTTAGTTGCCAGGACATGTCCCGGTACCCATTTTAAGCTGGGAATCCAGGTCAGTTTTTAAAATTCGCGCTAGTGCGGATTCAAACCATGGTCACGGCCCAGCAGGACAGAGCCGATAGCTACATTATACATAGACAAAAGTTAATTGCGTATCCTTTACATGACGTCGCAGTCAACCCCAGCATATTTTTTTGGCTATTCGTGATTCCTGGGCAAGTTTACGTTCAGTAGTTTGCCATTGCTTTCTGAACAAAACAAAAAAACGCGAGACTGTCTACATTATATAATAACGAAAATAATAGCTTTATATTGTTAATTACGCCGGCTTCCTTGCCTAGAGGTTAGCGACTTTTTTCCGTAATCTCGTATACTCTCGTAAGTAACGTGACGACTGTGAGAATCAATAGTGATTCGAATCGCGTCGGTAACCTACGGGGTATGCGAGCCGGCTGCTCAGAAAGTAACGGCAAACTACTGAGCGTAATCTGCCAAGGAATCAACAATCAGCTGAAAGATGCTGATGTTGACAGCGATACCTTGTAAAGGATATGCAAAACATTATTATTATTGCTATATACAGAAGTGAACATTGGAATCTCTCTCTCTCTCTCTCTCTCTCTCTCTCTCTCTCTCTCTCTCTCTCTCTCTCTCTCTCTCTCTCTCTCTCTCTCTCTCTCTCTCTCTCTCTCTCTCTCTCTCTCTCTCTCTCTCTCTCTCTCTCTGCCCACCCCCTTTTTTTCTCCACAGGGACACAGTGGCTGAGGGGCAGTAAACGCGTTTCACAACATTCCGAGTCGAGCGTTTTAAATTAACCACAGGAGGTCAGCATGGCCGAATTGATAAGAGCGTTTATTCTTAAAACACCCGGTGTGCTGATAACGAGGTAGCGGGTTCAAGTCCTACACTGGTCAGTTGTACTAAAATGTTGACTTCTCGTCCTTGACTTGGAGGCATAACATAAATTATATATATGTACTTCAGAAGTCGGAGTGGGTTCGTTTGATGGCGAGGGACACTGGTAACAGGGAAAGCTAATCCATACGCAAAAATCCGACCAGTGCACTAGAAGAAGTAGCACGTGTGTGGACTACGTTGGAGTTCAATGCAAGTGAACAAAGAAATTAAACCCAGACGATTTGGAAGCAGGTCGCTTTGCGTTATTTTAGATGGTATTAGCATCTGCTGTTAGAGGCAATGGCAAACTTTTTTTTTTTAAATGTTGCATTTCCCTTACATGACGTTGCAGTCAACACCAGCATTTTCAGCTGCTGTTGATGTACTAGGCAAGATTACATTCAGTAGTTTGCCATTGCTTTCTGGGCGACCGGCTCACATATCCCGTAAGTTACGGACGCAGCGATAACTGCTACCAATTCTCGCGTACATCACGCCGCTCACGAGATTACGGAGAAAGACGCTAACGCCTAGGCTAGGGAGACCGGTGGAGACTGATGGCAAACTACTTAGCTTAAAAATTACCTAGTCAATCACCACTGCCACAAATGCTGAAGTTGGTTGCAATCCTCATGTAAGTGACATGTAACAGACACTAATATATTTGTTAATTATAACCCAGTAGGCTGAACAAATGAAGACAAATAAGAAAATAGAACGAGAAAGAAATATATACAACTTTTTTGGGTTGTCCATGCAGGTGTTACTACTTCTAGTGCGCTGGACTGGTTTTTGCGTGTGGATTAGCTTTCCCTATTACCAGTATATTGCCCACTCTGACTTCTGAGATACTTGTAATTTACGTCCCCAAGTCAAGGACAAGAAGTCAACGTTTTAGTCCAGCCTACCGGTGTAGACGTTTACGCCGCCACCTCGGCATCAGCAGTGGAGAAAGTGGTATACAGAGAGAGAGAGAGAGAGAGAGAGAGAGTTTGTAACCTTATAAACGACATAGTGAAAGGCTTAACCCGCTATTGTTTGAGATCGAGCTCTCCTTTCCATTCAGCCATGCTATCCTCCAGTAATAAATCTGCGGCCCAGGCAATTATTGAAAGCAGACGATTCCAATTTCAATTTTCAAAACAAAAATTCCAAATTCGGCTTCGTTCAACCTGCCTCTTCAGCTGTGGTTATTGTTGAGGTCCGTGGTTTTTGTGATTCATTCACCCTAATGCTTGTCTTGTGCGCTCTTACGAGTTAGTCCTATCTCGGACTGGTTTTGTTGATTTGTGTCTGTGACGTCAGCTGGGGGTTGGTCGGCGGCTATCCTTTGTGCTCGTCTCCTTTTGTGGTATCTTTTGTTAGTGAAGGCTCCTGGCTCGTCTGGCTTGACTGGTTGCAGTCCTTATAAGTACTTTTTATTTGGTGTTTTTGCCTCTTTTTTTCTACTTTTCCATTTTCCTCCTTGCGCCTGTTTTCACTTTCGAGTTTGAGTTTCTGCTGCCATTCCATTTTTTTCCTCCGCGGTCATCCATGGGAAGATCTCTCCGTCTTCTATATAGTACGTGTAGCTGAGTCCATCCTCCCAGTCAGTAATTCTTCTTCTTCTTCGTTCATCCGGAGTTTTTTTTCGGACGTGATTGCGTTGTGCCTGTTTACAGCAGAGCTGCGTTCTTGCGCCGTTAGGCCGACACATCCGACTTCTGCGGGCATTTGTTGACCGGGTTAACCTTCCCGGGGGTTTCTTATGACGTTTGGCTCTCACTGTTGTGGTGTTATCCCCCATCCCAGCTGGCCCATATAGAACAGCCAAAGACATCCTGGTCAGCCCTCAAGGGAAGGCAGGGGCAGACCATGGGCATTCCCCGCCATCTAAGGAGGCTTCCATACTTGCAGAGCCGACACACAGCGCTCTGGTACTGGGCTCACCCAAGGAATCGTCACGTCCTGCACATGGCTGCTTAGCCTCACTTCCGTATATTGGGCCTTCCATTCACCATAGGCTGTTCTTCCAGAAACCAGAAGTATGCAGTCTGCAGATGACATCCACACAGTGAGCTTTCGATTCGGACTTTCCACATAATGGATTTGCTATCCAAGCAATATTCCATTTCGTGCCACTAGACAATTTTTTCACCTTTTATGAAGCCCACACAGTGTGCTTTCGATTCGGACTTTCCACATAATGGATTTGCTATCCAAGCAATATTCCATTTCGTGCCACTAGGACACTTTTTCCACCTTTTATGAAGCCCACACAGTGAGCTTTTGGTTCGGACTTTCCACGTAATGGATTTGCTATCCAAGCAATATTCCATTTCATGCCTCTGGGGCGCTTTTGTAAACGACATACCTGTGGTATGAAGTGCGGCAGTCTAAATACTTCTTCATGCACCTTTAAATGTCAACCTGAATGTAGTTAAAGTAAGCTGCAGTCAACTTGAGCTTGTTGATATCTCCATAGAGCTTGTCCTCAAATGAAGCAGGTGTGGGCCAAAATATCTTTCTCTGTTCTGCATATATTGGGCACTCCTGCAGAAAATGTTTAGCTGTCATTTTACCAGTTCAACAATTGCATTCATCGGTATCTCCTATCTTTAGTTTATTGAACAAGTGGTATTTCAGCCTGTTATGTCCTGTGCGGAGTCTGAAGATTGCTACTTGTTCTCTTCGGTCGAGTTTGTAATATGCATCATCCTTCTGGTGACCTGGATGCTCTGATTCCCATTTGGTTCTATAGGTGCTTTTTATCAACCTCTTTGCCTCGTTATAGGTTATGTCTATGTCAGGCTGTGGTCGTCGTCCGCCCTCTTTTGCCAGTCTGTCAGCCTCTTCATTTCCAGGTATGCTGCAATGTGATGGGATCCACTGTATTACAACTTTTTTGGATTTCTGGCATAGACCATGGAGTGCTGCTCTTAGGTCAGCTATTTCTGTGCTATTATTGCTCTTCAGTATTGAGACAGCTGACTTTGCAACTGTGAAGATAGCTATTTGCTTCTCTTTATTTTCCTCCATCAAGAGCATTTCTGCTGCAGTTTTCAGTGCCTCTACCTCCGCTTTGAAGTTACTTGAAAACTTTCCAGTTGCCATTGAATGTGTTTTTTTTTCACTCCATTTTTTAAATTTAGGAGAATTCCTCCTCCTCCATTCTCTATTGAATTTTTGGCTGATCCATCTGTATATGCATGGGTCCAATTGCTGCTTGGGTAATGTTCTTTTATGTAGTTTAGGGTTATTTCTCTTCTTTCGGTTTCATGCTGAGTGTTCTTTTTCTCAATACCAGGAATGTTTTCTATCATCTCAGGCAGTTGCTGCTGTCTCCAAGCTGTGAACTTGTGTGCATTGTAAATGGGTTTGACTGTTGATATGTTAAGTATAGGATCTGCCCTAATCTTTCGTTTTGCAGTTTCTACAAAGTTGCTACGCTTCAGTCTTCCCTTTCCAAAACCAATAAACCTTTTATACATAGGGTGGTCTGTCAATCTTCTAAATTTTTCTGCTTGTTGCTGGGCTCTGCTATCTCTTCTATCCTGCATTGGTTGTAAACAAGTGATCTTTTCTAGTTCATTAATAGGCGTTGTCTTCAGGCTTCCAGTTATGATTCGCATTCCTTGGTTTTGGACTCTACTTATTTTGTTAAAGTTTGACTTAGCTGCTGTTGCCCAAGCTGCAATGCCATATTACAGTACTGGCCTCACCCGTCCAGTATATAACTTCTTGAGAACTTTCTCATCTGCTCCCCACGTTGTTCCAGTAAGCTTTTTCATGATTGCCATTCTCTGCCTTGTTCGATTTTTCTCAACCTGTGTCTTCCATGTCAGGCGACGATCAAAGGTGACTCCTAGATAGTTTGGATTTTCTTCATGGCGCAATATTTTTCCATTCAATACCAGCTTAGGTTGCTGAGTTTTATTTGAGATGGAGAACACTGTGCATGTTGTTTTCTCCTCACTTATCCTCACTAGCCATGATTGTGACCAGTCCTCTAGCGCTAATAAGGCTTGCTGTATTCTGCTGTTAGCTGTACTAATATATTCTTCAGATGTCCATATGGCTAGGTCATCTGCAAAGGAGGATGTGTGTACTCTGGCTGGAAAATTTTCCGTGATGTCATTTATATATGCTAGGAATAATGTTGGTGAAAGAACTCCTCCTTGGGGGACACCTTGCTCCAACAGCATCATTTTGCTTGTTTGTCCTTGTACTTTTGTCTTGGCAGATCTGTTCTCAAGGTAGTGGCTGATCCATTTATACATTTTTCCACAAACATGCATTTTTTGCAGTTTTACTTTCAGTCCTTCCTTCCATACTTTATCAAATGCTTTTTTCTAAATCTACCCAGATTGCTAGTGTGTGCTTTTTCTCTTGGTAGGCATCCTCTATTTCCTGAGCTATATAGGTTATTTGATCTTCAGTGGATCTGTACTTTCTGAATCCTGCTTGGTGTGGTGTTAAGAGTTTGTTTTCTTCCAGATGCCATGTTAGCCTGCCATTGATAATGCGTTCCATTAATTTTCCTACACAGCTAAGTAGACTGATAGGTCGATAGCCATTTGGTTCTTCCAGGTCTTTTCCTTTCTTTGGGACTGGTATTAGTATAACTTCCTTCCATGCCTGTGGGACTATTCCTCTCTTCCAGCTGTTATTTAGGACTGCTAGTAGTTTCTTCTTTGCCTTGGTGCCTAGTCCTATTAGCATTTCATTTGTGATTCCATCCTTTCCTGGTGATGTTTTCTTTTTTAGGGTATTCATTGCCTGTTCCATTTCTTCCATTGTTAGATTTGCCATAATATATTCTGCTGCTGTCTCTGTATTTCTATGATGTATCTGTTTGTCTTTGATTGCTTTCTTCTGTTCAGTTGTAATATCAATGTGGTTTGCATTTGCATAGTGTTCCATTAGTGCATTTGCAACCTTTTTTCCCTGTAAGCAAGGCATTTCCTTGTTTAATTGTTATTTGTTTGTTTCTAGGTCCTTCATTGTTCATGGCTTTCACTAGTTTCCATAGTTTGTTTCCATCCCTGTCAAAATTCAGGTTTTCTGTTTTTTCCCTCCAACAATCTCTTGTTGTTTGATTTACTGTTCTTTTATAATTTGCTGAGATGGCTTTGAGAGAGATGTTCGCTTCAATTGTTTGTTCTCTCTCTGCTGTCTTCCTGGCATTTTCAACTTTGTCCTCCAAACTTTGTAGTTCTTCAGTCCAGTATGGTTTGTAATTTTTCCTCGCTCCTCTTGGAATGGACTCAGTGGCTGCCTGTATTATCGCTCTGTTTAGACTTTCCACCATTTGCTTTATGTTGCCATATCGTGTATTTATGTTTCCACAATATTTGTCTGTTAGTATGGCAAATCTGTCCCAGTCTGCTCGTTTGTAATTCCAGCGGGGCAAGGGCTTTTGCTCCTGTGGAACATACTCCATATTCATTACAAGCTTGATTGGTCTGTGGTCACTACCTGCTAATTGGTCCAGCACACGGCGATCGATTTTGTGGAGGATGTCTCCTGTGCAGAAAGCTAAGTCAGGAGTAGAAGTGGTAAGCCATCTTCTGGAGTAGAAGCTCGGTGTGTCATCCGCTTTGTTGAGTAGATGGAGATTTGAGTCTATTTCCCAGTCCTCCAATTCATCTCCTCTTTTGTCAGTATCTAGGTATCCCCATCTATCTGAACGGCTATTAAAGTCTCCGACAATAATGCAGTTTGTGTCAGTTATTTTCATGTTTGAGAGTGTAAGGTCCTTATCTGCTGGGCTATACAGATTGTAGATTCTTATTTTCACGTCCTTTATAATTATATCAACACCTATAATTTCCGTTTGGTTGTCAGAGATCACAGATACTTCGCTGCAAGGTATTGTATTTCGTGTAAGTATTAGAACTCCTCCTTTGTGTCCTTCGCGGTCGAAACGTGTGGCCTGATATCCTCTGACTGAGAATTTCCGATTGGCGTTGAGGTGTGTCTCTTGAATGCATGCCACATCTATTTTATCTTTATGAAGACGCTGTGTTAGGGACTCTTTCTTCTTGTAAACTCCTTCGGCATTCCACTGTAGTATGTTGAGTGTCCGGGGTATTTGGTCAATAGCTCTTAACCTACTCCTCTGCGCATTGACTCCACAGCACAGGGGAAGGTGACCACCAGTAGTCATGAGTGGACCCCCTCGAGGCAGGGGGGCCGGCACTATCGCCGCCTGATGGGACTTCGCGGGATTAGCACCATAACGATTAATTTGGATTTGTGACATCATGAATTAAGTTACGTTGCACTGCTTTGTCAAGCCTGTGGCTCAGTACATCCGATTTCGACAAGCATTTATTCGGGATGCTTTCCCTAGCCTTTGACTGTCCCCAGTCTACCTACAAGGCAGCAGGCTTTACGTTGCACTGCTTTGTCAAGCCTGTGGCTCAGTACATCCGATTTCGACAAGCATTTATTCGGGGTGCTTTCCCTAGCCTTTGACTGTCCCCAGTCTACCTACAAGGCAGCAGGTTTGTGTGTCTCTTCGTCTGGTCCCTCTCCCTTGACCTGTCAGACATGGGTGGCCCTACCAGTAGCTGTGCTACCGTCGGCATAGCTGTTGGGGTCATTGGGACGCTCAAGCCCCTCTACCTCGTCACGGTGGGTGCCTTAGTTCCTCAATCCTTGCCGACTCTCGTAGCTCCTCCAAGGTGGGCCACGTGACCTCTCCGTGTCGGCATCAGGGTGTTCATCTCGGTTTTCTGGCGAGATATTGGTTTCCCCTTGTCGGCCTCGGGGGTCGCGGTCGGGCTGCTGGCTTTAGCTTGCGGTTCATGCTCGATCTCTTGGTTTTCATCTTGCGGTTTCTTGTATGGCTTTTGTTGGTTTGTACTGGAAAGGCTCCATTTAATCTTTCAGCAGCTTTCTCTCCGCTTTAATGGTGCGTAGTATTTCTTCGTTTTCCTTTTTCATCTCGGCTGTATGTTCCACTTCTTGCTTGATGTTTTGATGGATCTCCTTTATTTCAGCCAGCAATTTCTCATTTTACAAAACTAAAAGGAAAGACACCCACTTTGCACCAAAGTCTTTATCAACAAACAATAAGAAGAAAAATTAGCTAAAAAGCATAAATATCATAACTACAAATAGTATAGATAACCCATACGTTTCCACGAACAACGCAAAATGATAAGGGTCTCGGATAAAGAATAAGGCCAACAGTTGTGAAAAATCTGGCACTGTTATTTCAACATGGAACGCTGAGAAGTCTCGGATATATTTTGATGGATTTTCTTGTTAATTGTTGATTGAATTTATACGTGAAAAGTGACTAGAACGTAGATGAAATACACCAGTTCAGTAAGTTAAGTAAGTCGTATTCTATTTAATAAGTCAACAGCAGCAGTTATTCATAATAATAAGCACGTACATTGTAAATGAAAATGTAAACAAACAACAGCAGCGAACACACCGGGTCAGTGCTAGTGCCACTGTGACAGACAACTTTGAACTACTAACTAATTTGAACTATTTTATTTAAGTTTTTAGTTGCTTACCGTAAACTTTGCGTTCGACCCATGATAATTTGCCAGTTAATTACAGTTTTAAACATGACAGACAGTAAAATAACCAATGGTAAAAAACAAAAGCTAACACTAACAATTACTAACATTATGATGCAGTTAATGTTATAGTTAGTACTAGTAACTAACTGAATTAGAAGCAAACTAGAGAGAGAGAGAGAGAGAGAGTGCCTCATCATGATTAAATTTGAGTATTTACTAATTTTAAGAAGAACAAATTAAGAAGAAATTAGAAGCAACAGAGATGTGGTTCCTGAGACGAATGTTGAGAATTCCTTGGACTGCCAGAGTAGCTAACGACGACTGTCTGAAACAGGCTAATGAAATTAGAACACATATCATGATATACAAACAACAATAAGAAAGAGACAAACAGCTTTCTTTGGTCATGTAATGAGAAGAGAGGCATTGGAGAACATCGTGACAACAACTGGAAAGATCGAGGGGAAGAGAGGCAGAGGCAGACCAAGAGAAATGATGCTGGATGGATTGAGACAGTGGTACGGAGGAATATCAGCAGCAGAGTTGATCCAGAAAACCAAAGACCGAGATCTGTGGAGAGCCATGAACGCCTACGCCAGCTGGCAGGGCACTTGATGATGATGATTTACTAATGAAACCACCACAGTAGATAGGCCTTGAAAAACAAAATCTAATGCTACCTCAGTGATGCCCGTAGGTCAATTCTAAGTGAAGATATTCACATTTTTGTGAAGGTGAGATGAGGCAGTTGCGATTTCTCATGCTCCTCACCCGATATTATAGCTCTCCAGTGTGTCCATTACCTTCACCAGCGATCTGTGCGTGTCTGTACGTGCGAGACGGTCTCAAACGGTCATATGAAAACTGACTTCAAAAATATGTTCCACGATGTTAAATGATTACAAAATAGTACAAGTATACAAATAAATTATTATTAATCTTTAAAATTGTATTCACTTTAACTTTAGCAGTTCAAATTGTACGTTTTGAGTGTTACAAAGTGTAGTCTGATCGATATGCGCAGCCGTCATGACCCGTTGGTTTCCAATTCACAAAGTCACATCTTCGCAGAAAATCTGTTTTTCAACCACAATTCGAGCAAGTTTAGCGATGAAACTATACTGATTCAGGTGCGATATTTTATATGGCAATTCAATTAAAATTTACATTAAACAAAGACATCTATTGGATCCATCGATTCCGATACGCGATCATTCTGCTGCCTCTGTGGGATGCGCTCCCCGGCAGTCTGCAGCTTGCACAGATACATAGAGCACACTTTATTCATAAACTTCCAGTTTCTTAGTTCTATATAATATTTTAGTTCGTAATGTTTAATAGTTTCTATTATATCACCTAATAATTTTGTGAAAAATTAAAAAAAAGAAAAGTGTCCAGCCGGGAATAGAACCCCGGTCTCCCGCGTGACAGGCGGAATGCTTACGACTACGCTAACGAGGACACAAAGATTCCTCCATCAAAGATTAATAATAGAGTTGAGCCGCCGTTTTGGGTTTCCCATTCACAAAGGCAGTCATCATGATCGTAACAACCACGATTAAAGCAAGTTTAGCGATGAAACTTTCCAAATTTCTGAAAAATTTGATGCAGAATTCGAAGATCCATCTACAATTGATGGTTTTCTATTGAAAGCGCCAGAAATCAAATTAATTATGGTTCAGCGTGCTATTTCCATTTTTCTCCGCGTGCGAGGTTGTCTCAATCAAACGGGTCATAGGCGGATTATGAAAACTGACTTCAAAAATATGTTCTGTCATGTTAATTGATTTTTGTAACAATATTGTGTCCTCGGTAGTGTAGTGGTTAGTATCTCCGACTGCCATGCTGAAGACTGGGGTTCGACTCCACGCCGGCCGATGTTTTTTTTTTTTTTAACTGAGTTCATATACCCTTATCAGTGAGTTCAAACACTTTTGTCGATGGGCACCCAAACAATTACAAATCCTGTCATTATTATCTTCCTTCCCCACCTTCCTCTCTCCAGTTGTATGGACAGATGGAGAAAAAGATGAACAAAGGGAAATTCAAAAGAACGACAGCGTCAACAGAGAGAACAAACTGAAGTATCTGGGAATCACATTTGACAGGAGCCTGTCCTTCAAGGACCATGTGGAGACGGTTGTGACAAGGTCTCAAAAGGGACTCAATGCACTTAAAACTATGGCTGCAATGGACACAGAGCAGAGAATGCTTTTCACACTATACCAGCACTTGATCCTCTCAGTGATTGATTATGGACTAGGACTGCTCACTGTCTCAAAGAGTCAGCTGGTGAAATTAGAGCGCATACAGAATGAAGCGATGCGAGTCATTATGGGATGCACCAGAGACACCCCAGTTGTGTGTATGCATTACATCCTTGGTTTGCCGTCTGTTGCAGGTAGGCTCAAGGTGATGCAGGCGTAGGCATACCTTAGAGTAGCTGCAGACACAGATCACCCGTTGCATGAGGTGCTGGATGCCGTTAAGGGTCAGCGACTGATAAGAGGGAAATCATGGATGGCTCAGGCGGAGGATACGATCAGGCAGGTGTGCCCCTTGGAGAACATTAGGAGAGGAGAAGAGTGGGTCAGAGTGTCAGCGGAGCAGTCAGACTTGTGCAGAGTTATAATCACATTGAGCAGGGAGTGGCCAGCAGGGGCCATGGAAGTGGAAATCCAGCAACTAATTCAGGATAATGCTCGCTCAGGTGATGTGATTATCTACACAGATGGGTCGGTGTTGAGAGGTAGGAGAAGTGCCTGGGGGTTCTTAGCAAAAGCCAGTGGTCGACGTTTGGTGCAGGAGAGCCTGGCATATGATACCACAACATCTAGCTTAAGAATGGAGGTGGAGGCGGTCAGTGCAGCTTTCCGCTGGATGGAGAATACGATACACACACACATCGTGATTGTAACTGACTCAGAAAGCATGCTGAGTAGGGTGAAGACAGGCAAGCTTCGTGCAGAGTGGCTTGCTTCGCTTCGGAAGTCATGGGTGACAAGCATCGTCTGGATCTTTTCTCCGGGGCATGCTGGTGTGCTGGGGAATGAACAGGCGGACAGATTGGCTGGCTCGGCAAAACTTGGTGGAGTATTGATGCATGACAAAGCAGATGTGGTTGCGACCTTGTGGGAGTATGTGTACACCTCGGAGGAGCAAATGGATCACCATGGTCTGGCAAGAATGCGACAGCGAGGGGTGACGAGGGGATCTGGCCGAATGATCAACGCTCAGAGGAAAGGCTAGACGGACATATAATCAGATTGCTACTGGTACTATTAGTGTTGGAACTCTTCGCTGGCTGCTGAGGATGGGGATGAAGCGATTATGGGAATGCCCCGAATGATGTGATGTCGGTTCCTAAATCAATCAATCAATCAATAAGCAAAGTATATTACTGAAAAGAAGGCGAACAAGAAATAGATGACAGATGTAATCTTAGAGTTGATGGACAATATAAAACAAAGTAAAAACGACAAATAATATTCTTCCCCTTCTTTTCATCTTCCAATGGAGCCTAGATTCTCAACTAAATCATGTCAACCTCTTTGCAGATAGAGTTTCCAGTTTAACACTGGGTGAGGTAGTCAGTTTTACGGCACCCTACCTTAGACACCTCCTACGCCAAGCATGGTAGATTACAGTGTAACTATTTATAGGTGCCAGTAACACACAGCTGGTCTCCCTGGCGAAGGAGGTTAAGGACGTTAATCGTAATCCCGTACGAAACACAGCTGTGGAAGATTCGGTAGCGGATCGCGTCGCGTTGGTTACTTACGGAGGTATGTGAGCCGGTCGTTCAGAAAGCAATGGCAAACGACTGAACGTAAAACTTGCCAAGACAGCAACAGCAACTGAAAAATGCTGGTGTTGACTGCAATGTCCTGTAAAGGATATGTGAAAAAAGACAGACAAGAAGGGAAAATAATAGTCTTCTTAAGCCAATCGACGGCGGTAGTAAACGTCACGTGACCAGCCATTTGCTAATAATGTACGGGACTTTATTAGCAAATGTCTACTTATAAAGTCTCCCATGAATGAATGACGTCGAAAGAATGCATGGTATATAGATAGCGTTTTGCGGGACACGGTGGATCATCGTAGAATGGCTCCGAACATCACTTTCGTTTTAATTTCGGGTAATGGCACAATGGAACTGTCTACAGCCCCCGGGAAGGTTAACCCGGTCAACAAATGCCCGCAGAAGTCGGATGTGTCGGCCTAACGGCGCAAGAACGCAGCTCTGCTGTAAACAGGCACAATGCAATCACATCCGAAAAAAAAACTCCGGATGAACGAAGAAGAAGAAGAAGAAGAACTGTCTACTAGAGATATAAATAATTAATTATGTATATTAAAATTTCGGGCACTCCTCTGAACGACGGCCCCCAAATTATTTAGTGTAAAATTCATCCCTTACAGGGCCTCATTAGCTGATATAATAACAATATACGAACTAAAATATAGAACTGAGAAAATGGAAATACCAATAATATTTCACAGTTATATGTGGAAATTGTGGCACAAAAGTTGTAAATACTGTCCGAAAACATGTTCTACGCTCTTGTATCGGTATATCCGTGGGGAAAATAATTATATATATTGGAACGAGCATTGAATGTGTTGTCGATCAACTTCCGTTCAGTGAGTGGCTGACTGCTAGACCGATCGATAGATACAATAAATGCCCTCACTGTCGTCAGTCCTACAAGATATGGATATACACTCCGATGATAGTGAGGGGCCCTCCGGGCCCAGAAACATTTATTGTATCCATCGATTGGTCTAGCAGATGACAGTACACTAAAACGTAAGAGATTGACAACACATCGACCCGAAAATGACCTTATGAGGCCCTGTAAGGGATGCATTTTACACTAAATAATTTGGGGCCGCCGTTCAGAGGAGTGCCCAATTTCGAATAGTTACTCTGAAGACTATGTCACTATGTTTGCTTACAGAGTTCAATCAGAGTATTAACTACTATACTAGGAAGTAACGACTGCACTACACACTGAAGGTTGATAAGAATAAGATACAATTATTCATATCACAATACCATGCATGAAGCATTGTTTTCAACAACATTGATACCCTGTTGAAGATGAGGAAGGAGCACTATGATATGAGTAATATGAGAATTCCCAAGTGCTGCGGTGTGGTTTCTTGACTCATCTCATCTCATGTCGCATAGCAGTGATGAGAAATTGATGAGACCCTAAAGGACCCTACAGAAAATCATTTACTTAATAATGGTAATACATAAAGACTTGAAATGTAGAGTTTTTATTCTTCATGTCTGGAGGGAAATCTAACACGTGCATTTGAAATAAGAATAGGCTTGCAACATGGATGACTTTTGCCGCCTTTGTTATTATAATATTCGTACTGACTATTGGCTGGATTATGAAGACAGCAATAACTACTGCTAGAGATGGAATTTGGTGGTCTCTTCTTGATAGAGCCGCTGAAAGATCTGGACTTCGCTGATAACACTATCCTTCTGTATGACACACAAAATCCGATGCAAGATAAACTAAATGCATTGAAGAGATGGTCACAACAATTAGGTCTGAACATTCACAGGAGAAAGAAGACAGATTCTTGATCCTTCATCAGTTCTCATATCTCATGCATGTCCATGTCTTTAATTACCTGTGTCTACTGTTATTGTAACAGTAATGGAGTACTGGGGTATTATTAGGATCTAGTGGGAAACAGATACAGCACGATTGAGCATTGAGACTGAAAGCGGTGAGAGATGCTCAATCGTGACGGATTGGGTTGGCAAGGGCAGTTAACATCCGGCCTTTGATGGAAGAAGAGGCTGACTTGTCATCAGAACAAATTAAACTTTGTATATATTAAATCGACCAGTCTTGTTGAGTTCCTGCTCTGTTATAGGACTCGAAATGGTGCCGTGACCAGGATCTGAACCTGATACAGTCCGGTTGATATAAAAAAACAACGCGAAGTAATGCCGAATAACATCGCGGAGAAGATGTTCCATGCTCCAGTTCTATAAGTAACCAGAAACACTTGCGGCACGTTTTGGAACAACTAGTGAACGTAATAAGGCGCAATCAAAAAAATGGCCAGTAAATTGTAAATTTCAGTTATCTGTGAATACAGAGGCCAAAAGCCCGCCCAGGGGTGGTCCTCTGTAAGTCTTTTTCAAGACTTGAGATAACAAATAAATTAGCGTCAAGAGGCTTGGTATAACCGTCACTTTTAAGAGTTCACAACTCAAGAGGCTTGGCATAGCCGCCGTTTTTTATCGCAAGAGGCTTAACATGGACGGTGCCTGAATTTTAACGTTTTCAAGAGGCTTACCATAGCCGTTGTCTAGAATTATCACTTCCGAAGAGCCACCAAAGCCGCTGCCATACATCGTTGTTTCGGGGAGCTGACCAAGACTGCTCTATGATCGTGTCTGATCGATTTGAAACTTGCTGTCTAGACTTCACGGAACTTTGGAAAAAGAGGCAGTCCAGCAGTCCGGTTGTCTGATCGTTGTGAACGAGAAAAGCCGACCCAGAGTGATCCTGTCTTGAGAGAGCAAGAGTTTGGCAATCCAGCAATTCAGTCTGAACATTTTGTCGGTCGGAACAAGAATTCAAGAATTCCGTTGAAGGTTAATTCAGTCTGAACATTTTGTCGGTCGGAACAGTCAAACTATCACTAGGCCGTTGGCTGATCCTGATCCTTTTGGGCTTTGTTACTTCTGAGTCCCTCTCAAAACGTCGATGATGTACCCCACCCGGGGTGAAAGCAAAGGCTAGAAATCTGGTCGGGACCCAACCAGGGGTTGAAGATTATCCAGGCATTCCAAGAGAAGTGACGAAATTACCTGGGGGAAGAGACAGACTGCCTGAACTCTGCTACTTGAACTCCGCGACTGATTTTCAGCTGACGCAGGCTCCTGGTGTTCGAACTTAATCTGACGGCGAGTCGAAGAAAGCACGTGCTTGGATCAGGAAACAGAATCAGGGTAAATTTGTGTGATTCATAAACATGGTAACTGACTGAACTGTTTTACGAAACAAGTGAATTGTGTTTCTTGAATTAGGAAATTGCAATTGTGTTTCTTGCTCTGTTTAAGAATATTTCAGCATGGCAGATTCATCACGGCACAGTAGAGAATTATTTCGGCTGAGCTCAAGACAAGTTTGTTTTTTTCAGGTACTAAGAAGCATATAGAAGAAGATATTGTTTTTAGGCTGAGATAGCATAAAGAGTAAAAATGCACCTGAGCAGAGAATTAGGACGCGTGACTGCATGGTTACAGGAATTGAAAGTAGCGGTCGATGAGGTTAATAATTTTGTAGAAAGGTTAAGAAGAAGAACGAATGGATTAGAGACCTATAAATTTAATGTACAGTGCAACAGAGTAGGAGGGAATAACAGGAGACAGACATTGCTTAATAAAGACAAAAGACAATATGGTTATGACGAACCAAGGCCAAATGCTTATAGGGTAAAAGACGGTGAGAACAGACGTAATGGTGAAAGGTCGGACTGGTATAGCAGTTATAAATACAAAAATGGGCGTGAGAGAAACTTTTCAGGGAAATCATGGGACTGGCCCTCTCACAGTGCAACTGCTAGAAAAAGACGTGACGACTGGTTAGAGAAAAGGCAAAGACAATATCTAAACTCAAGTGTAAGAGACAGAGTTGAACCTGTAAATAAAATACAGACTAATCCTAAAATGGTTGCGAATGTGACTAGTAGACAGGAAAAGGAGACGACGGTATTAGTAAAGAAAAGAAACCGAGAGACACAGACACAGGCAGGAAATACGATAGAAAGTAGTACGCAGACTCAGGTACAACCAGTCGGCAAGATAACAAAAGGAACTCAAACTGACTTAATAGAAACTCAGTCAAAAACAACTCATTTGACTAAGGGAGACAAAGTTGAAGGTAAGAAAGATAGACATGCGAAAACCAAGGACGAAAGGAAGCCAATGAAGAAAAGTATTAAAGAAAGGAATAGTATGATTGTAAATAGAGGTAGTGCCATGTCAAGTTCTTCAGCTATAGACAGGAAACTAATTCCCAAATGGTGTAGGAATATTAGCTGTCAGAATTCAAGCTACGGAGAAGATATTCCTACAGCCGAATATTATAGTGATGCTGAAACAGATATTATTACTGATGATTCGGAGAATGAGAGTGTTGCACTACGAGCAGATCCTGAATCGAAGCGTGATGTTCCCTCATACGGTATTGTTGCTGCTGGACAGACGGACAGAATTTTGGTTAGTGACTCTTTCGAAATAGATACTAGTTTATATGACAAGAAAGTAGGGAAGGCTAAGGGACGAAGACCGAGAAAGAGAAAGAAAGTCAGACGTTTTAAAGATGACTATGGGAATAGGGCCGACGTGTTTGCAGTAAACTATAATGAGTCTGATGAAGGAACTATTGTCAGTGTGTCATCTGAAGACGAGATGGGAAGGTATAAACGTTACATAAGGTATACAGAAAACAGTGAGCAGACTGACGCAAATAAAGGAAATAGAAAGAACTCATTTAAGAAGAAGAATAGTGGTAGACAGATAGCGGGAATTTACTCAACGACAGAAAGTGACTTAAGTAAAATAGAAGACCTTAGGACCTTAAGACCTGAGTACTTTAATAAGTTGACAACAGATAGTGAAGATGACATTATAAGAGAAAGACGGGTTAATGTATTGAGAGACAATGAAATATTTAACTTGGACACACTATATAACAGTTAAAATTCCTTGGGTGAGGAAGGAAAATGGAATAGTTTTGGTGTATGAGAAGAATTGCGATTTGAGCATATAGGTATATGAGCTGTCTAAAATAGGCAGATGAATTTTGTTGGTGTAGTATCACATGGTACAGAATAGTCGAGGGTGTTGTTGAGGCTAGAGAGTTACGGCAAATGATATTCCACGTGGATTACGTAATACAGGATATCTTCTGTTTGGTTACGATGTAGGGAGAGTAAATTAAGTAAAATAGGGTAGATTCAGGACAGAATTAGTAGAGGGTGAGAGATAAAGTAAGTATGAATGTTCGTATTAGAAATGGTTTGACTCAGAGCTATGACGTGATGTCCGAGATAGTTTTGCTTGTTGGTTTGAGAAGAAAGAATAGTATGGTTGACAGGTGAATCGAGAGGGTCTGGTGAGGAGATATAGGTTGAGGAGGAATTGAGTATCCTGTGTGTAAAGTAGCCAGTTGAACGTGAGAATAAAAGTAAAAGACTGTAGAAGTGGATGCTTGGAAAATACGAGTGACGTCGTGCTTGCGGAGAAAGAAGAGCTGATTAAGTCTGAGAAAGTTGTTGTGTGGAGAAGTATAGAATGATAGTTACGAAGTTAGTGGTTCAACGGAATGAGAATTGTTTTGAAGAGATAGTAGATAGTGCTGTGAAAGCGATATAAGTTGCGAGAGGTAATGTATAGGGTCTGACCTTCGTATAGGAGTGAGTGATTGAGTAAAGTAGAGATATAAGAAAGAAGTGAATTGAGAAAGTCCTCTGGAATAATTCGTCTGGTTGTGCGTTGTTCATACGTGAGTATAACTGTAGTCAGACAGGTGTTCGTCGTGATGAAGGAAGTAGGAGAGAGGTGTGATGACGTCGCCTAAGTGAAGTACATAGATAAAATGTAAGAGTGGCGTTGATATGTCTTATGTCAATGTGTGTAGAGGAGATCAATACTTGTAGATTGTGGTGAATGATTGCTGGAATGTTGAGGTGGCGTCTGAAGTCTTTTTTTGTAATAATAGTAGGGACACGTTAGGTTGTCGCGATGCGAGAGTAGGCGTGAGATGAGAGCGAGGTTGTGTGTCATTGTCCGTGTGAATATGAGAAGAGTGGTTGATAAGTGACGTTGATAAACCGTGGAACATAGAGTATGAGAAAATCGAGAGATAGAAAGAAAAGGATTGGAATGTTGTGATGTCTTTTCGTAGAATATCTGACGTTGGAAGGAAATTATGGAAGTTGTATGACGAAAACGGAGTTAACATTATGAATGATGTTTCATAAAACATGTTTAGTATTCTTAACAGGAACGAGAAAAGAGAGGTCTGCTGTCAATTATAAGTGGCGTGGGTTGCAGTTCTGAAAGAATTCCGATATATAAGAGTGAAAGATAAGAAGGTAAACAAGCTTAGTTAAATGAATGTTGGAGAACGTGTTCCGAGGAGGGTGACCGGTTTGATTGTCGTCACGATGTAAGAGTGCTAGAAGAGACTTGAGGATAGCTTAGAGTAGTGCAGGAGGATAAAATATTAATTGCGTCGGGTAGACGAGAAAATTAGAAGTAGAATTAGTTGTTTTGGTGAGAGGTCTATAGTAAATAGACAAGTTCTTTTGATGGGAGTAGCGTGGTGGAGATACTGTAGTTAACAGTAGTGATGTTTGGTACAAAACCATGGGAAACAATTGGTGTGCCGAGCCACAGGTTAAGTAATAAGTAGATGATGGCTGGTACATTGAGATGACATTGGAATAACTGTAGTTTACAGTGCTTGCTTATGAGGATATTTTAGATGTTATGATGTATTAGGAGTTAGTCTGGAAAAAGATAGAAAATTGTGAGGGGAGATAATCAATGTTTGACTTCCAGAAAAAGGAACGGTCAGTTGTTGAGTAGTGATTTTGGTTGAGGAGAACAAGTATTGTTCCGCGTTATGATGATCTGTAGATAACAGAAATAGATATATATATGTATATGTATATAAGTATTTTGGCATTAATGTTTGACATTGAATGGTTTTGTTTTATAACAAAATAGGTATGAATTGTAGGAAGAAATATGTGTTACAGTGATTAATGAGGCCAATGAGGATGGGCCACTGTACGTAGTTAATTGTAAAGGGAATTATTTTTTTGAAAACCTTCTCTTTAGCAAGAAGACAATTGTTTTGTGGAGTCTGAGTGTTGATGCCTCATGTATAAAATGTTTTTTTTGCTTGATTTGGTCCCGTAAAATGATTGTTATTATTTTAGAATAGGGTTATTGTGTTCTTAGACTTTATGTATAAACTACTGGTCCGTAAAAGAGACCAGTAGTAGTAGGTAACAATAGATTAGGATGTATGTTGTATTATTTTAATCATCGTCACCATCATCATCACTATCATCATCATACTTTTAGTTGAGTTGCGGGGAAACATAAATGATTGTTACAAAAATTTGGGGGGGTTTGATGTCCTGTTGTGATTTTATTTCGCTGTTTTGTATGTTAAATAGGAGTTAATTTAGTTATGTTTAAATTACAGGGTTTTGTCTAGAATAAAGACAATACAGGGGGCTTTAATTAGGACCCTTCGTTCAGAAAAGAGTTAATAAAACTACGGAGAGCTAATAGAGAGACACAAATTCTCTTTGTGAAGAGTAAGTTCATGGGTATTTTGTGGCTGTGATAATCAGCATAATGAGGTTGATATGGTTATGAAGTGCTGGAAGCATAAGACGAGCTTACTACACAAGTAAAATGGTTATGGGAAACTTTAGAGATACACTAAAGTAAGCATTAATTAGAAATAAATGGGATTAGAAGCAACATGGGAGAAGAAAAGATTAATGAATATATTCAGTGGGGTAAAGCTGAGAAAAGTTTTGAACATAGTTTCCGGGGGGTCAGAAGAGCCATGATATACACGAGATTGCTGGGTTATAGAAGAATAAGAAAGTTACCCCAGACGAAGAGTAAACATGAATTGGATCCATGTTTGACTAGACACTGTGGATAACAGAATAATAGTAAAGGGGTGTAAGGGTGTTAATGAGAAATGAACATAGTGGAGACATAATGACATAGGGTTTTTGAGAGTCCGTAATAGATGGACTGTGATAAAGTCGATTGCAAGTAGTCACAGACAGGAGTTAGGAGTAGTATAAGGTTGCTGTTGATAACGGCATAAGTGGAGGTTTTAGTAGATATGCCCATAAGAAATGGACATTAAGAGAGAATTTTTGACTGAGGTATAGGAGATGATTAGTTATGTGAGGTGATGTGTATAATGTTGGAAGAGGTCTTAAAGGATAATAGATTTTTTTAATTGTGTCCTCGGGATATTGTTTTGTGGTTGACATTACAACGAGAGGTTGAAGTAAGGTTCAGAGACATAAAAGTAGTAGTGACAATTGGATGTGAATAATGTTTTTGATGCTGTAGATAGCAGCGTAAACGTTTACCATAATGAGTGGTAAGGGGGTGTGATTTAGGTGAGTGTGGTTTTAGACTTTATTACATAAAGTCTCAAATGACATAGGAGGGTAAAGGAGTATGGTTTGGTAAAGGGGGTGTGATTTAGGTGAGTGTGGTTTTAGACTTTATTACATAAAGTCTCAAATGACATAGGAGGGTAAAGGAGTATGGTTTGGTAAAGGGGGTGTGATTTAGGTGAGTGTGGTTTTAGACTTTATGTGTGGAAGAGTTCTACTGCTTCTTTTAAATACCGGTGGCCACCGATTCTTTGTCTTCCTATCGTGTGAAAGTAATTTCAGGTTAGTTGAAAGTGGGGGATTAGTAGAGTTGGTGATAAAAATAAGGAGTTGGTGTTAGCATTTGAAATTGTAAGCAGATGGCTTATGAAGAGAAGAAGGAGTATTTAAGAAGACGTGTTATGATGTTATGATATGTTGTATAAAGTTGAGATTTAAAGGTTATATGTTATGTTTGATTGAAGGGCCAGAAACGAAGAAGAAGTGGGTTGATATATAGCAGGGGAAAGAGTTAAAGAAATAGAATATTTACTTAAGATGGAGTTGGTTTGGGGAAGGTTAGAGGAACTGTGAGAGATAAGGAAAAAGAGGGAGTAGAGTAAGGGGATTAGGAGTAAAGATTTTTCCTTTATAAGGAAAATTCTTTAACAAACATGGGGAGGTGTAACAGTAATGGAGTACTGGGGTATTATTAGGATCTAGTGGGAAACAGATACAGCACGATTGAGCATTGAGACTGAAAGCGGTGAGAGATGCTCAATCGTGACGGATTGGGTTGGCAAGGGCAGTTAACATCCGGCCTTTGATGGAAGAAGAGGCTGACTTGTCATCAGAACAAATTAAACTTTGTATATATTAAATCGACCAGTCTTGTTGAGTTTCCTGCTCTGTTTATATTATGTCTGTTGACCCCTGACTCTTTCTCTTGTAAGATGTTACTGTGCATGGTGCTGCCACTGTGGTTACTTTACATGTTTCTGTCCTAGTTGATACTTTATTGTTACTGTGCATACATGTATTGTTTGTCATTTTAAATGTTACTTTACATGCTTCTTAGTTGTTTTACTTGTTTTTGTCCTAGTTGTTACATTAACACTTTAAATGTTACTGTCCTAGTTGTTAATTCAACACTACTTGTTTCTGTCCTGGTTGTTACTTTAAGTGTTACTGTCCTATGTGTTGCATTAAATGTTTCTGCCTTACATTGTTACTTTAAATTGATTATTATATCCATCAATTTTTTATCCTCCTGGCTTTCCATTTAGCTTGCGTTTTGTTGACCTTCCAGGGCAGACACGGGTTGATTATTATATCCAACAATGAAGTATTTTTTCTTCTGCCTTTTCATTTAGCTTGCGTTTGGTTAAACTTGCAGGGCAGACACATAGACTGATTACAATGGACAGTGACGAGGATCGAGATGTAGAGCCAGGGTCCAGTGTGGACATACTTCAGAGGGCCAATGACCACCAAGACCAGGATGGTTTAATGGGCCAGGCATCGGCAGTGTCCTCTCTGACTGGATTCCTCTTTGGGAATATCGATGAAAAGGGAGAGCTTGATGAGGATTTTCTTGATGAGGTGAGCAAAGAAAGATTGTGGTAGGTCATGACTTTGTAACAAAAAGTATTTGTTCATTATTATCATGATTTTTGAATCATGATCATCATGTGTACTGGTGTTGGCATTACAAGCACTTCCACGGATCTTGGTCTCAGGAGTTCTGAATCAGTTTTGTCTATGAAATTCCTCTATGCCACCATTGCATCCATCCCACATCTGTTTCATCTCAGGTCTGCCCCTAACTCTTCTGCCGCTGATCTTTCCGGTCATCAGGATGTTTTCGAATGCTTCACATTTCATTATGTGATCAAAGTACCCTGTTTGTATCTCTGTTATATTTGAAACTATTGTTCTACCTTTATTAGCCTCTTCCAGGGAATCATTGTTAGTTTCTCTCACAGATCAGGGTTTTTGCAGCATATGTCTCATAAACCACATCTACATTGCCTCCAGGCCCTTCCTAATCTTCACGTTTCATGATTCACTTGATATTTGAATACACAATTATATTATCATGCTTTAATAGGCTATAGTAGTTTATTGTTGCATTACATTTGTATAGAAAATAACATCATTACATTGTAAGAGTGAATGTCATAATGACATTTGAATGGACAATTCCACTGTGACAATTTAATGAACGGACAATTCCACTGTGCCATCGTAATGGAGTGAATGGAGAACTACATCATGACAATTTAGCAAACGGACAATTCCATCAAGACAATTTTGTGAATGGACAATTCAATCATAACAATTTTAAGAGCTTACGATTGTCATTTTGCGAAAATAATTTTACGTGAAAGTAAATGTACCGAGATCAGGAAATGACCACCCACTTTATACCAGCGTGGTAGCCTCTGTTTGGTTTTTTTAATTTGGTATCCAGCAAAAGCACTGCAATACTTGGTGATGATGATGATGATGATATTCCGTAGCAACTTGAAGTTAAATAAACACAATGGAGGATTCTTCATTTTGATGAATTATGTGGTGATTTTCTTATTTTGTGTAATATTGAGTGAGTCAGGTCTACATCAGATATGACTAAGCTACTGTATGACAGTAGATGGTACTACCTGCTTTCTGAAAGCGCTGAATGTTGGGCAGTGCTCACCAAACCCAACATCCCACATTGTGCTAACAGGTTCAGGTAGATGAGGGGAATTGGTAGGGCATTGCTTTGCTGGTCCGCCAGCTTCTGCAGCTTGTCTTATTCCCGATGTATTTGTGTTATCTTTCCTCTGGAGATTATTATCCCTTTTGTTTGGAACAATGTAACAAACGATCATCTTGGCAAGGTGCCAGTACAGTACTACTGAGCAATGATTTTCTTATTTTGTGTGATATTGATAACAAATATTTTAACAGGAATCCAAAAGGCACCTAAGCTCCCTGACACACATGGGAATAGGATCCATGGTCCGGGAGATTGCGGAGGAAATTGATGTAGACAATGACAAGGAAGAAGCTCGCAAGGTAATTCTGTGTTTTGGGGTTGTGGCGAAGCAGATTTGTCATTTTGGTGTAGAAAAAAGAGGAAAGCTAATCCCAGAACTGTCAAAGAGATATGAAGTGGTAGGCCAATATGAGATGAGGTGGCCAAATTCTTTTCTGCTATTTTGGGAAGAAAATTTTTTCCCCTTGCGTTCGCTGGCTTTTGAACTCAGGCGTAGTCCATACACGTGCTACAGCTTAGTGCACTGGATTGGTTTTTGCATGCCGATTAGCTTTCCCTGTTACCAGTGTTCCTCGCCATCTGGTGAACCCACTCTGACTACTGAGGTACTTGTAATTTACATCCCCAAGTCAAGGACGAGAAGTTAACATTTTAGTTTAACTGACCAGTGTAGGGGTTGAACCCGCTACCTCTGCATCAGCACACCGAATGTGCCTCAGAAATCAGAGTGGTGTTTCCTTGTGGCGAGGGACACTGGTAATAGGGAAAGCTAATCCACACGCAAACATCAGTCTAGTGCACTCATTTGAAGTAGTACCATGTGTATGAACTGCTCTTGAGTTCAAAGCGAGTGAACGCAAAAGAATAACATTTGTTACCAATTTTATGTCAATAGCTTGGAGGCAACAGAGATGTGGTTATTCAAATGGATGTTAAGGATACCACGGACTGCCAGGGTAACTGACCGAGTGAGTTTCTCGAAAAGGATAATGAAAGTGGAATATGATAAACAACTACAAAAGAGACAATGTTTTTGGTCGTGTCATGAGAAGGGAAGCTTTGGGGAATATCCCGATAACTGGAAAGAACTGCTGTAGAAGCCGAAACAAAATGAGAGAAATAACTTCATGTGAACTGTCTCCAATTGTTGTTGATTGTACTGCGCATTGGTAAGGCTTAAAAACACCATAAGAACATGTGATTTCTTTAGTGTAGTTGCATGCAGTTTTGTTTTTTGTTTTTACTTCTTTTAACTAAGTCTTGGTTGTTTTTTGCTTGGTTGAGAATCATCTGGAAATTTGAGTGTTAACTCTTTGGTTTGATGCAGTGATGTTGAGGTTGCATGGTTGAGAATCATCTGGAAGACTGGAGTGTTAACTCTATGGCTTGGTGCAGTGATGTTGAGGTTGTTTGAGTGATGAACAAGGGTACCAAATTATCATCTCCGTGGGAACTGTGTTGCTGACCTCTCCTTCCCCTATCCAGGCTAAAAGGGTTTAAAAGCCAAGAGGATCAACTTCATTGCACCGGGTTTGACCACATATGGTTCAGCCTCTTTCCTCAGGGCGGCCTGATGAAAGCGTCGCACAAAGCACAAACTCTATCTCTAGCAATGACCCCTAGGATTCTCCAAGAAAATTACACTTGTGAACTGAACAACATAACCCAGAATCGAACCCATGGCCTTCGGAGCGCAAGGCAGACTGCGTAACTGCTTCATCACAGAGACTCCCTATACAAACTCAGAAACCAGAGACTGTGCAAGACTGATCTGGAAACACATTTGCAGAGACATTTTAAGAGGTAGCCAGGTGGTGATTCAGCCCAGCACGTACATAATGGCGAGGATTAGGCCTTGGTTGGTGACATGTCCTCCTAACGTTTTAGGTATTTCATTATCAGCAGATTTGAACCCATGCCTAGAGGGGAACTCTCAGTCCAGAAATATTTGCGTAACCACTTGTTTCAGATTACGGCAGAAAGTCTCCTTCAGCCGTTGATTTTTCTGACATCACAGAGACAGCAGACGACGATGAATTCTTGGGCATCAGCAAAGGTATGTACATGTTTGAGAATAGAAGATACAACTTTCCATGTTGACTTTAGAGAAGCCTATGGTATTATAATGTATTGAGCATTATATGTACTGTTTCCCCTGACAGAAGGGATGATATGGAAATCAGCAGAGGTGTATATGTGTTTACTAGTAGAAGATATAACGTGCTACACCTTCATTCCTTCCTTCCTTCCTTCCCTCCCTCCTACCTTCCTTCCCTCCTACCTTCCTTGCTTCCTCCCTCCCTTCCTTTACCACCCAGTGGAGAGAATGTCAGCATGACCAAGTGATTTAGAGCGCTCATTCTTAAACTTCCAGCATGCTGATGGCGACCAGTTAGTGTTACTAAAATGATGACTTCTCATCCTTGACTTGGGGACATAAATTACAAATACCTTAGAAGTCGGAGTGGGTTCGCCTGATAGTGAGAGACACTGATAATAGTAAAAGCTAATCCACACACAAAAATCTGTCCAGTGCACTAGAAGTAGTCGCACGTGTATGGACCACACTTGAGTTCAAAGCAAGCGAGCACAGCGAACAAAATTATTAATGAAGCATAGTCCCTCAACCAAGTCACGCCAAGCCTATTGTAGACTTGTTCACGGTCGGTTGGATTTTGCGACTGAAGTCTTCTGAAATACAAGTCTAATGAATCTAATGATTGGGTATGTTAACTTTCTTATGCTTGTAAAAGTCTGTTTATCCAGACACCACCAAGACTATCAGTGAGGAAGATCTGATGCGGATCAGCTGGGGTATTTATACCTTCTTAGTAATACCTGGTGTTTGTAAAGTCTCACTTCATTTTGCATTTAGAAAACATTTTAAACATTAAGCACATGTCATCAAAAAATGTGCTCCACAGGCCATCTAGAAACAATATGCAGTGAATGGCTGTCGTCTGCTGGAGTAATTCTTTGCACTCCAAACAGAATGATGTTATTAATGGATGAAAGCATTTTTTCAAATTTGTTCTAAATACACAGTGTAGGTAGACTTTACAAACACCCGGTAGAATGTTAGACTGTCAGTAGCAGGGGCATAGTTGGATGAGAATACAGTGTCAGCTTTCGGCATTTACTACGGGAGGGAAAGGCTGGGCATTTATTCCTTAGTGCACTCAGACCTATAACATGTGATGGTACCTACACTTGACATACCTACAACAGGTTCTTGCTTTGAAGCTGTTAAAAAATAATAGTAGAAGATGAGAATAACCACTTGCCACGTTGTCTTTAGCAAAATATTCACATGGCCTTGATCACCTGCTGTACCAATGGGCATGCATGATCACTGGAGCTTTCTTACCCATTTAATAAGGCTGGACCAAGCTCAGGAAGGTACTGGCTGTGGCGTGGTGAACTGGTCAAGTTATCTGCCTTGTGCTGCGAAGGTTATTGTTCAATTTTGAATTGCATCATTCAGACCATGGGTGCAATTTTTCTAGAGGTCACGACCAGCCAATAAATGCTGGGATTGACTGAGACATCCTGTAAAGAATATACAACTTTCACACTGGCCTCCAAGTTTTTCATCCTTGTCCAACAAGGCTAGACTTCTGATACACTACTCCAGGAGCAGGAAGGAATATACCTTCCTTTCTCTTATTTTGTAAAAATCCAAACAAATCACACTGTGGTTTGAACCTGATCTGCTTGAGCCAGAAACAGATGTCTTAGCCTCTGTCCTACTGCACCACCGTTCAGAGTTCTGTATTCTCCCATACCTGTCAGTGTGTATATAAACAGACACTTGAAGGTTGATATGAACGTCACACCGTCCGCTGTTACTCCTAAGACATTTCCTGGTACTCAGTTTAGGCTAGGTCGACTTGCAAGCCCCATGTCAATTTAAACAAATCTGCCCTGATTTTTTTTGGGCGCCTGCTTGCTTTAAACCCAAACGTGTCCCTCGCCATCAGGCGAACCCACTCTCACCTCTAAGGTACTTGTAATTCACATGCCCAAGTCAAGGTCGAGAGGTCAAATTTTTAGTCCAACTGTCCGGTGTAGGTGTTGAACCTCTTACCTTGGCATCAGCACACTTGATGTTTAAGAACACATATTCTTATCCATTCAGCCATGCTGACCTTGCCTTGATTAGAATTTCGAACCTGTGACTACCGGGCCAGCAAGCAAGTGCACTAGCCATTGCATTACAATGGCTTATGGGTATTCCTAATTCCATATTTTCAAAGATTAATCACCACTTAGCCGACTCCGTGGCGAAGGGGTTACGGATGCGGCTTGAGGTCCTGCATACACGCGTTTGAAGCACAGCTGCGGGCAATTTGGCAACACACCTCCTTGCGTTGGTTTTTTGTGAAATGGTATGGGTGCCGGTCGTTCAGAAAGCAATGGCGAACAACTGAACATAATTTTGCCAAGAGATCACTACAGCAAAATGTGCTGGTGTTGACTGTGACGCCCTGTATAAGGATATGCAACTAACTTTAATCACCACTTAAGGGCTGTCTTCTAAATGCGGGGTCGACTTGCCAGCCCAGGTCAGCTGTAAAAGTCTGCCTCAGTGCAAGGTCAAACCTATAACTGTAGGGCCTAAGGGCAAATATGCTAGCCACTGCGCTGCTATGGTATCAGGTAAGGTAATAAGGCCCTGTGCCCACAAGTTCTTGACCAGACAGTGCAGGGAGGGTTGTGGCTGGTATCACACCGGCTGCTTAACCCCCCCCCCCCCCCCCCCCCCCCCCCCATACATTTTTCTGGGACCTATTTTGATAAGTTTTCGTGACTTTTAGCCAAGGTGTCATGTGGAAATCCTGCCTCATGTCATGTGGAAATACCACCTCATGTCATGTGGAAATACCACCTCATGTCATGTGGAAATACCACCTCATACCATGTGGAAATACCACATGTCATTTGAAAATACCACCTCATGTGAAAATACCATCTCAAAAGGAATATAAACCCAGGACCCCCGGAGTGGTTAACCCGGTCAACAAATGCCCGCAGAAGTCGGATGTGTCGGCCTAACGGCGCAAGAACGCAGCTTTGCTGTAAACAGGCACAACGCAATCACATCCGGGAAGAAAAAAAAAACTGGATGAACGCAGAAGAAGAAGTAAACCCAGGACCATCTGGCCTGACAGGCAAGTGCATGGCCTGGGTGCAACCACAGCTGTCTGTCTGTCATCTACTGCCTATAGTACCTTGCAGTGCAGGATAGGGGGGTCATGAGCCTGCCACAGAGCTAGACTTAAATGTAGAGTGGACAAATGTGATTCGCTGATGAAGATTCAGTAATTGCATACCAATAAATTTCTTTCTGATAATCAGAACTGCTGGATAAGCATGATAACAACATCGAAGAAGATGATCGGAAGCTGATGCCTCCTCCATCTTGGCTGCCGTGTTCAACGCAACCAATCAGCATTAACACTTCAGAAAGTGGAGGTAATTGCGGTGGTGCAAGTTGCCTGCTTGTCATTTTTTCTTTCTTTTTGGCATGAGATGACAGCTTCTTATATGGAAGGCATGTATGTTGTGGCAAATGGCATCAGTATGTCTGTCGTGCATCTTTAGCTAATGGTAGTTAAAACTGACAGCATTGCTCTTTGAACAAGCCCAGTCTTTCTCAAATATTTATGAAGACTGCACATGCTGGTCCGCCCGTGTGTTACTGATACCCCAAAGGGGAAGTGAAGGACAATAACAATGTAAACCTTCTGTGCATGCCATAAAAGGAGACTACAGAGAGTTGATGTGAGAACTTCCATAGAGAACACCAGCCACCATCCAACCAACCATGGGTGGTCTACAAAGGGCTTGGTATGCCCGTTTATGGGCCTACACTCCACAAGGAGTCTTAAAGGCACAAGATGAAGAAGAAGAAGGGGAAGATAATGAAGAAAAAGAGGAAGTAGAAGAGGGGGAAGAAGAAGAAGCACATGTTGGTTGTTTCTAGTGTGCAACTGTCAGGAGAATGGAATGATTCACTGACTGTCATACAAGACCATAGCCTTCATCTGTAGCCAACGAGGATTTCAGGATGGCCGAATGGATAAGAGCTCTCGCTCTTAAACTTCGAATGTGCTGATGCCGATGTGGTGAGTTCAACCCCTACACCAGTCAGTTGGACTAAAATGTTGACTTCTTGTCCGTTGACTTGGGACATAAATTGCAAGTACCCCAGAAGTCAGAGTGGGTTGCCCTGATGCCCAGGGACACTGATAGTAGGGAAAGCTAATTCGTACGCAACAATCAAGTCCAGTGTAAGGACTATGCTTGAGTGAGCCAACGCCCCACCAAAAAAAAAATGTCTGCAGCCAGCACACCTCTCATTGGAAGACAGATATTAGTACTGGCACTCTTTGCTTGTTGTTGAAGATGAGACTGAGCACCTCTGGAATTATCCTGAGTGCTGTGATATCGGTTTAAGACTAAATTCAACTGGAAGACAGATATGACCAAAGACAACAGGTAAGACACACAAACTACCACTTTCAGAAGCAGCAAAAAAAAAAGTCTTAAAAGTCGAGAGGATCAATTTCATTGCACCGGGTTTTATCCCATATGGCTTCAGTCTCTTTCCGCAGGGCGGCCTGCCAAATGCGCGCACAGAGCATAAACTCCACATCTCCAGCAATGACCTCCAGGAGTCTCAGAGAAAAATGCACTCGTGAACCGAAAGATGTTGCCTTGAATCAAACCTGTACGTTCCGGGAAGGTTAACCCGGTCAACAAATGCCCACAGAAGTTGGATGTGTCGGCCTAACGGCGCAAGAACGCAGCTCTGCTGTAAACAGGCACAACGCAATCACATCTGGAAAAAAAACAACTCCGGATGCACGCAGCAGAAGAAGAAGAAACCTGTACGCATGAGACAGGCGGCCTGACCACTTTGCCATGGAGGCTCCCTTTCAAAAGCAGCATCAGGCTACTAAACTACCTTAAGTCTTGAGCCTCCCATGGAGGTGAGTCTCCTGAATCTCCACCAGCCAGTGGAGATGATAACCCTGAGCACAGATGTCAAGAAATGATGGCTTACTGAGAGCTGCAGGGCCAGAGGACCCTTCAGAGCTGAGGCAGTATGTTTGAGTTTGCTGCAGTCAGGTAGAGTGGATTCTGGCAACAAGTGTTATCTGAAGGAGTTTGTAGTGGCTTAATTACAGCTTGATAATGGTCTGAATCATATTCATTTAAAGAACAATTTATAAGATGAATCAGAGTTGTACACTGCACGTACGCGTGCGGTACTCTACTTCATGAGACACACACGTTCCTCTACTGTACCACTACAATGTGGTGACATGGGGGACACACGTTCCTCTACTGTACCACTACAATGTGGTGACATGGGGGACACACGTTCCTCTACTGTACCACTACAAGGTGGAGATATGGGGACACACGTTCCTCTACTGTACCACTACAAGGTGGAGACATGGGGGGACACACGTTCCTCTACTGCACCACTGCAAGGTGGAGATATGGGGACACACAAGTTCCTCTACCACTACAATGTGGAGACTGGGACACACAAGTTCCTCTACTCTACCACTACAATGTGGAGACTGGGACAGACAAGTTCCTCTACTCTACCACTACAATGGGGAGACATGGGGAGACACAAGTTCCTCTACTCTACCACTACAATGTGGAGACATGGGGAGACACAAGTTCCTCTACTCTACCACTACAATGTGGAGATATGGGGACACACGTTCCTCTACTGTACCACTACAAGGTGGAGACATGGGGGGACACACGTTCCTCTACTGTACCACTACAAGGTGGAGACATGGGGGGACACACGTTCCTCTACTGTACCACTACAAGGTGGAGATATGGGGACACACAAGTTCCTCTACCACTACAATGTGGAGACTGGGACACACAAGTTCCTCTACCACTACAATGTGGAGACTGGGACAGACAAGTTCCTCTACTCTACCACTACAATGTGGAGACATGGGGAGATACAAGTTCCTCTACTCTACCACTACAATGTGGAGACATGGGGAGACACAAGTTCCTCTACTCTACCACTACAATGTGGAGACATGGGGAGACACAAGTTCCTCTACTCTACCACTACAATGTGGAGACATGGGGAGACACAAGTTCCTCTACTCTACCACTACAATGTGGATACATGGGAGACACAAGTTCCTCTACTCTACCACTACAATGTGGAGACATGGGGAGACACAAGTTCCTCTACTCTACCACTACAATGTGGAGACATGGGGAGACACAAGTTCCACTACTCTACCACTACAATGTGGAGACATGGGGACACACAAGTTCCTCTACCACTACAATGTGGAGACTGGGACAAACAAGTTCCTCTACCACTACAATGTGGAGACATGGGGAGACACAAGTTCCTCTACTCTACCACTACAATGTGGAGACATGGGGAGACACAAGTTCCTCTACTCTACCACTACAATGGGGAGACACAAGTTCCTCTACTCTACCACTACAATGTAGTGACATGGGGACACACAAGTTCCTCTACCACTACAATGTGGAGACATGGGGAGACACAAGTTCCTCTACCACTACAGTGTGGAGACAAGGGGAGACACAAGTTCCTCTACTCTATCACTACAATGTGGAGACATGGGGACACCCAATTTCCTCTACTCTACCACTACAATGTGGAGACATGGGGAGACACAAGTTCCTCCACTCTACCACTACAATGTGGAGACATGGGGAGACACAAGTTCCTCTACTCTACCTTTACAATGTGGAGACATGGGGAGACACAAGTTCCTCTACTCTACCACTACAATGTGGAGACATGGGGAGACACAAGTTCCTCTACTCTACCACTACAATGTGGAGATATGGGGAGACACAAGTTCCACTACTCTACCACTACAATGGGGAGACACAAGTTCCTCTACTCTACTACTACAATGTGGAGACATGGGGAGACACAAGTTCCTCTACTCTACCACTACAATGTGGAGACATGGGGAGACACAAGTTCCTCTACTCTACCACTACAATGTGGAGACATGGGGAGACACAAGTTCCTCTACTCTACCACTACAATGTGGAGACATGCGGAGACACAAGTTCCTCTACTCTACCTTTACAATGTGGAGACATGGGGAGACACAAGTTCCTCTACTCTACCACTACAATGTGGAGACATGGGGAGACACAAGTTCCTCTACTCTACCACTACAATGTGGAGACATGGGGACACACAATTTCCTCTACTCTACCACTACAATGTGGAGACATGGGGAGACACAAGTTCCTCTACTCTACCTTTACAATGTGGAGACATGGGGAGACACAAGTTCCTCTACTCTACCCCTACAAGATGGAGACATAGGGAGACACAAGTTCCTCTACTCTACCACTACAAAGTGGAGACAGGGACATAACAGTTTCTCTACTGTACCACTACAAGTTTCTCTCCTCTACTAGTACTTTTACCACTGCAATGTGGAGACATGGGCACATATAACCCCCTAATCAGTCAATTATGTGTTATCATTTCATGTTTACTGTCACTTGTAAGTAAAGGTCCCTTTGACACATCTTAAGGTGTTTTTGGCATATGGTGCTAGATGCATATTTGTTATAGACATTTGGCACTCCAGGGGAGGCATGGTCAGTATCATGGCAGCAGCCTTCACATCTAGAGAATTTCCTGGTACCTATTTTAGGTTGGCCTGATCTGGGACCCAGGTACATTTTCAAAATCTGCCTGGATGTAGATTCAGCACCGTGTCGCTAAGGCCAGCAGACAAGCATATATCCACTAATGTATGGATGATTCCACTGCTATGTGTACTGTAAGATTAATAATAGATGCTGAATAGAATATGAGATGTGGATGATGTTATGCTATCTTTAGAAAGACAGGAAACAGTAATTGTCTTTTTATCTTGTATATCAGCATCCTCTGCACATACAGCCGCAGGAGGTGTACCCAACGGTAAGATTTTATGTCCATTAGTCTTGTTGCATGATTGATTAGTTTAGGTCAGTTCGGATCCTTCGCCTGTATTTTACCTGGGCTTCTCA
This sequence comes from Cepaea nemoralis, assembly GCA_014155875.1. Lineage (NCBI taxonomy): Eukaryota > Metazoa > Mollusca > Gastropoda > Stylommatophora > Helicidae > Cepaea > Cepaea nemoralis. Next base: position 162,291 of record JACEFZ010000601.1, read on the forward strand.
GGGAAGCAGATAGTTGCACTGTAAACATTGAATATTTCCCACAGGACATGCTGGTGTGTTGGGGAACGAGCAGGCGGGCAGATTGGCTGGGTCTGCACCCCTGGGAGGGGTATTGGTGTACGATAAGGCAGATGTGGTCAGGGCATTTGGGAATCGTAGTGTGAAAGAATAGATGAATCATGATTGCCTGGAGAGAATGGTGTGGCAGGGAGAGACCAGGGGATCCGACACCCAGTTCTCTGAGGACACATAATCAAATTATAACTGGCACTATTAGTGTTGGGACTCTTCACTGACCAGGCCGGCACTCAGTTCTTCGAGGACACATAAACAGATTGTAACTGGCACTATTAGTATTGTGACTCTTCACTGACCAGGCCGGCACTCAGTTCTTCGAGGACACATAAACAGATTGTAACTGGCACTATTAGTATTGGGACTCTTCACTGACCAGGGGATCTGGATGACACTCAGTTCTTCGAGGACACATAAACAGATTGTAACTGGCACTATTAGTATTGGGACTCTTCACTGACCAGGGGATCTGGATGACACTCAGTTCTTCGAGGACACATAAACAGATTGTAACTGGCACTATTAGTATTGGGACTCTTCACTGACCAGGGGATCTGGACGGCACTCAGTTCTTCGAGGACACATAAACAGATTGTAACTGGCACTATTAGTATTGGGACTCTTCACTGACCAGGGGATCTGGACAACACTCAGTTCTTCGAGGGCACATAAACAGATTGTAACTGGCACTATTAGTATTGGGACTCTTCACTGACCAGGCCAGCACTCAGTTCTTCAAGGACACATAAACAGATTGTAACTGGCACTATTAGTATTGGGACTCTTCACTGACCAAGGGATCTGGACGGCACTCAGTTCTTCGAGGACACATAAACAGATTGTAACTGGCACTATTAGTATTGGGACTCTTCACTGACCAGGGGATCTGGACGACACTCAGTTCTTCGTGGACACATAAACAGATTGTAACTGGCATTATTAGTATTGGGACTCTTCACTGACCAGGGGATCTGGACAACACTCAGTTCTACGAGGGCACATAAACAGATTGTAACTGGCACTATTAGTATTGGGACTCTTCACTGACCAGGCCGGCACTCAGTTCTTCAAGGACACATAAACAGATTGTAACTGGCACTATTAGTATTGGGACTCTTCACTGACCAGGCCGGCACTCAGTTCTTCAAGGACACATAAACAGATTGTAACTGGCACCATTAGTATTGGGACTCTTCACTGACCAGGGGATCTGGACGACACTCAGTTCTTCGAGGACACATAAACAGATTGTAACTGGCACTATTAGTATTGGGACTCTTCACTGACCAGGGGATCTGGACGACACTCAGTTCTTCGAGGACACATAAACAGATTGTAACTGGCACTATTAGTATTGTGACTCTTCACTGACCAGGCCGGCACTCAGTTCTTCGAGGACACATAAACAGATTGTAACTGGCACTATTAGTATTGTGACTCTTCACTGACCAGGCTGGCACTCAGTTCTTCGAGGACACATAAACAGATTGTAACTGGCACTATTAGTATTGGGACTCTTCACTGACCAGGGGATCTGGATGACACTCAGTTCTTCAAGGACACATAAACAGATTGTAACTGGCACTATTAGTATTGGGACTCTTCACTGACCAGGGGATCTGGATGACACTCAGTTCTTCGAGGACACATAAACAGATTGTAACTGGCACTATTAGTAATGGGACTCTTCACTGACCAGGGGATCTGGACGGCACTCAGTTCTTCGAGGACACATAAACAGATTGTAACTGGCACTATTAGTATTGGGACTCTTCACTGACCAGGGGATCTGGACAACACTCAGTTCTTCGAGGGCACATAAACAGATTGTAACTGGCACTATTAGTATTGGGACTCTTCACTGACCAGGCCGGCACTCAGTTCTTCAAGGACACATAAACAGATTGTAACTGGCACCATTAGTATTGGGACTCTTCACTGACCAGGGGATCTGGACGGCACTCAGTTCTTCGAGGACACATAAACAGATTGTAACTGGCACTATTAGTATTGGGACTCTTCACTGACCAGGGGATCTGGACAACACTCAGTTCTTCGAGGGCACATAAACAGATTGTAACTGGCACTATTAGTATTGGGACTCTTCACTGACCAGGCCGGCACTCAGTTCTTCAAGGACACATAAACAGATTGTAACTGGCACTATTAGTATTGGGACTCTTCACTGACCAGGCCGGCACTCAGTTCTTCAAGGACACATAAACAGATTGTAACTGGCACCATTAGTATTGGGACTCTTCACTGACCAGGGGATCTGGACGACACTCAGTTCTTCGAGGACACATAAACAGATTGTAACTGGCACTATTAGTATTGGGACTCTTCACTGACCAGGGGATCTGGACGACACTCAGTTCTTCGAGGACACATAAACAGATTGTAACTGGCACTATTAGTATTGGGACTCTTCACTGACCAGGCCGGCACTCAGTTCTTCAAGGACACATAAACAGATTGTAACTGGCACTATTAGTATTGGGACTCTTCACTGACCAGGCCGGCACTCAGTTCTTCAAGGACACATAAACAGATTGTAACTGGCACTATTAGTATTGGGACTCTTCACTGACCAGGCCGGCACTCAGTTCTTCAAGGACACATAAACAGATTGTAACTGGCACTATTAGTATTGGGACTCTTCACTGACCAGGCCGGCACTCAGTTCTTCAAGGACACATAAACAGATTGTAACTGGCACTATTAGTATTGGGACTCTTCACTGACCAGGCCGGCACTCAGTTCTCCGAGGACACAAAATCAGATTATAACTGGCGGCACCATTAGTATTGGGACTCTTCACTGGTTGTTGAAGATGAAGACGGGGCACATATGGGAATGTCCCGAGTGCTGTGATGTCAGTTCTTGACTCGACTCAACCTGTAACCTGCCACGTATGTTGTACACTCCAACACTGTCTGCCTCATTACTTATAAAACTTTGACTGCAAAGTCTAACTACACTCTGACACTGTCTCCCTCATTACTTATAAAACTTTGACTGCAAAGTCCAACTACACTCTGACACTGTCTGCCCCATTCCTTACAAAACTTTGACTCCAAAGTCTAACTATACTCTGACACTGTCTGCCCCATTCCTTACAAAACTTTGACTCCAAAGTCTAACTATACTCTGACACTGTCTGCCCCATTCCTTATAAAACTTTGACTCCAAAGTCTAACTATACTCTGACACTGTCTGCCCCATTCCTTATAAAAGACTACAAAGTGAAACTACACTCTGACACTGTCTGCCCCATTCCTTATAAAACTTTGACTACAAAGTGAAACTACACTTTGACACTGTCTGCCTCATTACTTATAAAACTTTGACTACAAAGTGAAACTACACTCTGACACTGTCTGCCCCATTTCTTATAAAACTTTGACTACAAAGTGAAACTACACTCTGACACTGTCTGCCCCATTTCTTATAAAACTTTGACTACAAAGTCTAACTACACTCTGACACTGTCTGCCCCATTTCTTATAAAACTTTGACTACAAAGTCTAACTACACTCTGACACTGTCTGCCTCATTACTTATAAAACTTTGACTCCAAAGTGAAACAACACTCTGACACTTGCTGATTGAGACAGAGTTCATATGAGTGTACCATGAATGCCAAGATATCAGTTCAAGTTAATTTATCATCCAGTATCTTCTTCTGTCCAGAACTTGTTCTTTCAGAATGTCTCTCATAAGGCAGATGTCCTGCCGGTGTTGCTGTCATGTGTCGATTATCACATCTGGAATTTATGTATGTTGTTTTGTTGCTCTTCTCAGCTTCCCTGGATACCTCCCTTCTTAGTGATCTTTTCCAGACATTCATGTCTTGTTGCATGGCCAGTATATTTAATTTTCCTCAGTTTTATATCTCAATAACTAGGTTCTTCCCCATGGCAACATACTGATGTCTTCTTCCTTTTCTTAAATAATGTGTGGATGAAATAATGTATGAAAGAGAGTGATAGAAGGGAAGAATGTTAGACGAGCCTGCATGCCCAATTCTTAACCCTTTGAAAATAAAGTTTGTTTATTTATTCTTTCGTTCGTTCATTTTTCGTTCCTCTTATGAGGGGAGTGCCTCACACCCAGTTATGCATCTCCCAGGCCAGTGTGCCTGACTTCAGTGTGCATTTGTGTAAAGTTGTCTTCCTCTAGACTGATTCTAGAAAGGTATCAGTCTCTGCACCCGTGGCTATGTTTTCTTTCCTAACATTTTTGCCAGGGAAGTGACCTTTTGGCCTTCTCTTTTGTGAGTTTCAACCGCCTTCTGATTTTTTAATGTGCACAACTTTCCTGTTTTTAGTCCTTACCCGAGGAGGCTAGGTGTCCGATCTGACTACCCAAAGGTTTTTTAGGCAGAGGAGATAGTCTTTTGGACACTATAGAGAGGTCTTTTGGGTACAGGAGAGAGGTCTTTTGGACACAAGGTGTCTTTTGGGTACAGGAGAAAGGTATTTTGGATGCTATAGAGGTGTCTTTTGGGTACAGGAGAGTGGCCTTTTGGAAACTGTAGAGAGGTCTTTTAGGTACAGAAAAAAGATCTTTTGGATGGGACAGAGATCTCTACGACACAGAACTAGGGTCTTTTGGGTACAGGAGAGAGGTCTTTTGGTCACAGGATAAGGAACCTCTTTGTTTGACTGGTGCCTTTTTGACTTGTATGTGAGCAATCAAATCTCTATCACATGTCATGCTTCATATGATGATGTGCACTTACATGGTTTCTTCAGGTGAGCAAGTGTCTCCATCATCCCTGAGCCCAAGCAAGAAGCTGCACACCCCTCTGGCAGACATGATGCCTCCGGAGCTGGCCAACGTGGACGTCACCTCTCTGTTCCCGGAGTTTCGGCACGGCCAGGTGGGTCTGTGGATGTTGTACTGTATACGTGAGCGGCATTTGTTTACTGGTGCTTTAGTTTATAGTCCACTGGTACTTTAGTTTATAGTGCACTTGTACATTAATTTATAGCCTACTGGAACTTTAGTTTATAGACTATTAGTACTTTAGTTCATAGTGCACTAGTACTTTAGTTTATAGTCCACTGGTACTTTTAGTTTATAGCCCACTGGTACTTTAGTTTATAGTCCACTGGTACTTTATAGTCCACTAGTAGTATTTTAGTTTATATTCCACTAGTACTTTTGTTTATAGTTCACTTGTACTTTAGTTTATAGTCTATTTGTATATTATAGTCAACCAATAGTACTTGAGTCTGTGGTAGACCACCACTTTATTTGTTGTTTATAGTTATGGCAGTATTTATGTTTGTTCAGAAGTCTTTTATTTGTTGTTTGGAACCCATTAGTACTTAAGTTTAAAGTGCACTAGTGCTTTAGTTTATAGTGCACTAGTAGTACTTTAGTTTATAGTACACTAGTATTACTTTAGTTAATAGTCCACTAGTACTTTTATTATAGTTCACTGGTACTTTATAGTATGGTAGTTTATAGTATGGTAGTTTATAGTACACTATTAGTAATATAGCTTACAGCCTGCCACTACTCTTATTTATATCAACTAGTACTTTTGTTTATAGTCCACTGGTACTTTAGTTTATAGTCTATTTGTACTTTATAGTCAATAAATAGTACTTGAGTCTATGGCAGACCACCACTTTATTTGTTGTTTATAGTTATGGCAGTATTTATGTTTGTTCAGAAGTCCTTTATTTGTTGTTTATAGCCCATTAGTACTTTAGTTTATAGTTCACTAGTACTTTAGTTTATAGTGCATAGGACTTTAGTCTCTAGTCCACTTGTACTTTAGTTTATAGTTCACTAGTAATACTTTAGTTTATAGCACACTAGAAGGTTAGTTTATAGTCCACTAGTATTTCAGTTTACAGTCCACAAGTACTTGAGCTTGTAGTATGGCTAAGGACCAACCACTAGTACTTCAATTTTTAGTCCACAAATAATTGAGCTTGTTGTATGGCTAAGGACCATCCACAAGTACTTTAGTTTATAGTCCACAAGTAATTGAGCTTTTAGTCTGGCTATAAAAAAGGTGCAACAGATGAGCAACCAGCCCCATATCACCAGAAGACAAGAATAACCAGGCCTATCAGAAAGTGACCAGCCATCTGCCTCTTTCTCAGGGCATAGGTTCAATTTTGGACCCCGTCATTCAGTTCAGGGGAATTGACCCCGGAGCTGTGGAATTTGATGCTCTGTGTAATGCTTTTGGTGTTGGGTTATCTGCTCTGCAAAGAAAGAATGAGCTAGGTGGGATAAAACCTACTGTAATGAAGTCCAGCCTGTTGGCTTTTAACCCCTTTTCTTTTATTAGCGGGAGTCTCCGTGATGAAGTGGTCAAGCCATTTGTCTTGCGCTCTGAAGGTTGTGGGTTCGATTCTGGGCTAAGCTTTTTGGTTCACGAGTGCATTTTTCACGGAGAATCCTGGGGGTCATCGCTGGAGCTACAGAGTTTGTGCTTTGTGTGATGCTTTCAGCAGGCCGCCCTGCTGAAAGAGACCGAGCCATATGGGATAAAACCTGGTGCAATGAAGTTGATCCTCTCGACTTTTAAGACTTTTTAAAGTCACGGGAACAGCTTCAGCTGGTGTAGGAGTGGGACTGCTGTGTGTCTCCACAGGATCTGCAGCCCTAGCAGCCTTCCTTGTCTCTGCTTTCTTCCCAGCTTCATACAATGTGTGTATTTTCGTGACGTTTTTGGTGCGAGCCACCCTCTGCACTGTCAGATTGCGATCTGTTTCTCGATAGCACATCAAGTCGCTGTGTGAGTCTGCACCATTCTCAGAAGGTCATAGGTTCAACTTCAGACCCCATCATCCAGTTCATGAGTGCATTATTTTTATGGGATTACTGGGAGTTGACCCCAGAGCTGTGGAATTTGTGCTCTGTGTGACGCTTTCGATGGGCAGTTGGTTGCTCTGCAAAGAGAGACTAAGCTGTGTGGGATGAAACCTAGTGTAATGAAGTCGATCCTGTTGGCTTATAACCCCTTTTCTTTTATTGGTGAAGTGGTGCTGGGCCTATATTATCCAGAGTCACCCTTTGGGTGCTGGAACGTTGACTATTCCTCCCCATGATGCTTGGCGGCAAAAGTGGATGATGATGATGAGTTAGTTAGTTAGTTGAGGTTCCAACTTCACGGCAACGGGTCGTCCCCATTATGCTCCATTACCGTGCCATCGAATATCACACAAAATGCTCCCCACTGTCCAATGTGAAAGTGGAATAGACGGGAGTCTCGGCAATCCAACAGCAGCACAGGTACACTGTCCATAATGCTGCCGTCAAAATGTCAACACAACACAGTTCATCGTAGATTGACTCGGCAGTCACCAGAAAGACCTCACTGACCCGGATTTTCTCACATGGCTCGGTCTTTTTCCGCAGGGCGACCCGCCGAAAGTGTTGCATAAAGCACGAACTCCGCAGCTACAGTGCTGACTCCGAGGAGTCTCCTGAAAAATTCACTCGTGAACCGAAAAGGCAAATCAGTCAATTCAGCAACCGCCGGTAGCCATTGTTCTGAACATGCAGTTCACTGTACAGGACAGATGTAAAAGCATTCCACGCAAATTTCACAGCTCACTGTGTCGCCCACACACTCACTCAGTAGCAGAGTGACGGAACCATGTACTACCAATCCAACATGAGGAAAATGCGATTGCAAACCGTAGCTGCAAGCATAAACACGCCACGGGCCTTAACGGTTCAACGCCCAACCGCCATGCTGGCGACCGGAAGTCTTGATGATGATGATAGTGCTGGTATTGTATTTTAGACCCGTTGGCAGTTAATGCGTGATCAGAATTGTCCCAGCCACCTTTAACTTCCCAGAGAATTGTCTGGTGCCCATTTTATGAAGCTGGGTTGACCCCAGAACTGAGAGGTCATGGTGAATATCTCTGTTTTGAGAGATGTTTGAATCCATGACCACTGAGCTGGCAGTTGAGTATGCTAGCCACTATGTTAAAACTACCTTGATCTATGTAGTCATACATTTCTGTATATTCACACTGCACATTTAATCTCCACAGGTTCTAAGGTTCTCAAGACTGTTTAAGCCAGCCCACAGTCCTCACATCTGGAGAAAAAAACGAAAGAAGAAAGAGGAGGAAGACAAGAAGGACGGCAAGGAGGATGATAAGCAAAAGAAGGACAGTAAAAAGAAAGACAGTAAGGAAGCTAAAGGAGGTAGTGACAAAGAGGCGGGTGTTTCTGAGAAGGACGATACTCCGAGCACACTCAAAGATGGGACAGATTTAGGAAGCACTGATGCAGAGGCAGCCAAAGACACCAAAGTCGAAAATGGCATTGAGGAGGAAAATGAGGAGAGCGAAGAGGAAGTGGATTTAAAATTAAATTTTGGAAGGCTTCCAAAGAAAGAAGAGCTTATGGAGGATGATGAGGTAAGAAGTGAGATTAGTGTGATGCTTGTTCTCTTTGGTCTCCCTATTTTCTATTCATTGGTGGGTGCCACATCTTGCTTTGAATGTCTGTTCTTGTCATATTCAGTCTTCCTACTTTCTCTTTCTTGGTGAGTGCTAGTCATTGCCACATCTTGCTTTGAGTGTCTGTCCTTATGAAATTCTTGATGTATTTCTATTATTGTTTTGTGTGCTCCATGATGCCTCTAAAAAGTTAGAAGATCTGTTCATGATATATGATCTCCTTGGTCTCCTGACTTTCTTTTTTCCTGAGGGCTGTAATCACTGCCACATCTTGCTTTGAGCGTCTGTTCTTGTCACCTTCTTGATGTCTCTGTGTGCTCTGTGATGTCTTCAAAAGTTAGGAATATGTTCATGATATCATATTTATAGCATATAAATAACATAAGCAACACCAAATTTATCAAAATATCAAATAACAGACAGGATTGGATAAGACAAATGTTGATGTTAACGTAGTCTTTATTGATGTGTTAATTTGGTTGGTCAGGTTTCATTGATGTTAACATAATTTTTATTGATGTATTAATATAGTTAGTCAGGGTTTCATTGATGTTAACATAATCTTTGTTGATGTGTACATATTCAGGGTTTCATTGATGTTAACATAATCTTTGTTGATGTATTAATATAGTAATTCTGAGTTTAGTCTCATGGTTGTGAACAACTTGGGGAAAATTAAGAAAAGATGGGAAACCTTGAAACTTTAATGCTGAAGCCAGGAAACACAGGGAAAAAAAAGAAAAAAAAAAACTAAAATGAGATCAGAAACATTAAGTTTTTATTTTAACTCTCAGAGACATTATTGCATAAGGTACTCTTCATTTGATAAAATACATGTAGGTGTTAGACTAGTAATGTATCTTGTCTACAGAATGAAAATTGGCTAATGTGACACCACCTCTGGAATGTGTATTTTTCAGGATATCTTGAAACGTCCACTAGATCTGTATTCCAGCCGAGGTCACTCCAAAATTCTCGACAATGACCAGGATGTGGACGTGGCTCCCTGGCGCTATGGCCCCTCCAGGTACTGGTATGATTACCTTGGGGTGGACGAAACAGGACAAGGGTTCCAGTATGGCTTCAAATTGAAACCTGTAAGTGAAACATTTTAGATACATGTACACACAAACAGGGCACGCGAGCACACATACAGAGAGAGAGAGGGTGGGTGGGTGGGTGAGACAGTATGCGATGAAAGTGAAAGGAGGTGAGTGGTACAGAGAGAAAGAGACAAGAGGAAGTGAGACAGAGAAAGTAATTGAGGGGGGGGGGGGCAAGAGAAAGGGGGTGGTACAGAAAGAGAAAGGATGTAGGAGCGAGACATCGATTGAGAGAAGTATAATGAGTGAGTTAGTTGCATTTACTTTGCAGGCCGTCACAGCATGTTTTGGGCCGTTTATGATTTCTTGGCAAGTTTACGTTCAGTTGCTTGCCTTTGTTTTTTGAATGACCTTCTTTCATACGATTGCATGAAAATAACAACGCAGGGTGGTCTGCTGCCAAATCGTCCACAGCTGTGTTTCGAACGCGGGATTGCGATTTGCGCCCGCAACCCCTTTGCCACAGAACTGGGAGAATGAGAGGAAAGGAAAAAGGAGTAAGCGTGGTACAGAGAGAGAATGTGGGAGAGAGAAAGTGATTGAGAGTAGGTGGGAGAATGAAAGAGTGAGAGAGAGAATGAGAGGAAAGTAAAAGGGAGAAGGAAGTTTGTGTGGTACAGAGATAGGGGGCAAAGACCAATATAGAAAGTGAGAGATAGAGAGAGAGTTATGTAACAATTAACAAGATAACGATAGAACAATAAAACAAGAGAACAAGATGGAGAAATAAGAGAGTGAGAGGAAGGACCTAGTGAGTGAAAAATATAGACCAATACAAGGTGAAAATGAGAGTGAGTAAGTGAGAAAGAGAGTAAATAAGTGAGTGAGAGGCAAAGACACAAGTCATCATATGACAAGCACATTAACATCATCCGTAATTTTTCCAGGAGGAAGAAAAGAAGTGGGAAGAAGAGGAGGCCGAAAGGCTGGACAGGGACCTGGACTATGACCGATACCTCATGGTCACGCAGCAGAGGTGGGAGGACAAAATCATCTGGGATGGAGAAGAGGCCAAGCCGCGAGTCCTGGAGGAGCATAAAAAGAACGTTGAGTTTGCCGGATGGGTGCCCAGTACAAACAACCGCACCTTTGCTCAGTGTAAGTTTTAAAACCACAGTCAAGCAGAGCTTGCATTCTGCTTCTTTGATCCTTTAATTCCCCATTGAGGAATAGATCCTCAGCCAACTGATGCCAGGCCATCCTATCGTTTGCTATCCAGTTATGATCCCGTCCTATCTTTTGCTATCTGGTTCTGATCCCATCCTATCTTTTGCTGTCCAATTCTGCTTCTATCCTATCTTTTGCTATCTAATTCTGATCCCATCCTATCTTTAGCTATCCAGTTCTGCTCCCATCCTATCTTTTGCTTTCTGGTTCTGCTCCCATCCTATCTTTTGCTATCTGGTTCTGCTCCCATCCTATCTTTGGCTATCCAGTTCTGCTCCCATCCCATATTTTGCTATCCAGTTCTGCTCCCTCCATGTCCTCCCGATATAGTTCATCTCTGTCTTTAATCTCTTGTCCGTGTCTTCTTTTTTGGGTCTCCTACTATAAGGAGCTTTCATAGCACCTGGACATTTGTGGAAGTCAAAGGGCATTAAACCCCAGTGCTAAACTCATAATATTTAATTGGGGGTCAGTGTGGCTGAATTGATAAGAGCACTTGCTCTTAAACATCTGGTGTGCTGATGCCAAGGTAGTGGTTTCAACCCTTACACTGGTCAGTTAGACTAAAATATTAACTTCTCATCCTTGATATGGGGATATAAATTACAAATACCTCAGAAGTCGGAGTGGGTTTGCCTGATGGCGGGGGACACTGGTAATAGGGAAAGCTAATCCACACGCAAAAAACCAGTCCAGTGAACTAGAAGGAGTAGCTAGTGTATGGACTTCGCTTGAGTTCAAAGCGAGCGAACACCCAACAAGAACTTCACTTGACCATGAAATCAGTAGCGGCCACGCTAGCCTGGTTGGTGGTGAACTGTGCTGTTATTGTCATGAGCATGGTCTGGTGGGGGTTCGATGCCTGGGTTCGTCACCTGTGAAAGTGAGGGAAAGATTGGCCAGCTATTCCACTGTGCATCTAGGCCCACAAAATGTGATGATAATATCACACCAGAAGATAATTTTATTGTCTATAGTTTTATTCTGTGTATAGTTTATGAGGTGTATTCTGCATATAGTTTATTGTGTGTATAATTTTATTCTGTGTGTAGTTTGTCATGTGTATAGTTTATCAGGTTAATAATCTTATTGTGTGTGTATTTTATCATGTGTATAGTTTTATTTTGTGTATATTTTTTCAAGTGTACATTTTTAGTCTGTGTATAGTTTATAATGTGTATATTTTATCCTGTGTAAAGTTTATAATATTTATAGTTTTATTTTTTGTTTGGATTATCATGTATCATGTGTATAGTTTTATCATATGTTTATAGCCTGACCACAACATGATCAGCAGGATTGTATTTTGCCAGTTTATATTGTTTGTGATTGTCATTGCTCAGTGCTATTTTTTTCTCTCGTCTTGTCCACAGCTCGCTCTCAGTCTGGCATTCTGCAGAGATCCAAATCCATTCTCTCAAAGATAGGTAAGCCTGTTTTGTTTGCCATGATAGTCACACGGTTAATACCTGCCGAATGGTTTTACCTGAAGAGATTGATGACTGCAGTTTATTGACATTTAATCAGATAGGTGTTGATGCACTGGCAAACTACTGAATGTAAACTTGTCAAGAAATCACAAACAGCCAAACAATGCTGGGGTTTACTGTGATGTCCTGTAAAGGATATGCAACTGACTGTTTTTTTAATTGATGTGTGAATATTGCAAGTTAGGTGTTCATAGGTGTTAACGTTGTGTTTATTGATGTGTTAATAAAGTTAATCAGGGTTTCATTGATGTTACTATCACAAGTTAGGGGTTCATTGATGTTAATACAGTCAGTCAGGGGATCAGTGTTGTTAGTATAGTCATTCATGGTCCATTGTTGTAAATATAGTCAATCAGTGGTTCATTATTGTAAATATAGCCAGTATGGCTTCAGTGTTGTTGATATAGTCATTCAGGTGTCTAATGTTGATGTAGTCAGTCATATGTTCACTGTTGTAAATATTGCTAGTCAGGGGTTTATTGATGTGTTAATGTAGTCTTCGCCGGTCTCCCTGGCGAAGGAGTTAAGGATGCTGTTCGTAATCCCTCATACCCACGTTCGAAACACAGCTGCGCGAGATTTGGCAGCAGATCGCGTCATGCTGGTTTCTTATGGAACGGCATGTGAAAGAAAAAGGTATGTTCAGAAAGCAATGGCAAATTACTGAACGTAAAACTTGCCAGGACATCAACAGCAGCTGAAAAATGCTGGTGTTGACTGCAATGTCTTGTAAAAAAGTATATGCAAAAAAAAAATTTAGTCTTTATTGATATGTTATAGTCTTCATTGATGTGTTAATATAGTCTTCATTGGTGTGTTAATATAGTCTTCATTGATGTGTTCATATGGTCTTCATTGATGTGTTAATATAGTCTTCATTGATGTGGTAATATAGTCTTCATTGATGTGCTGATATAGTCTTAATTGATGTGTTAATGTAGTCTTCATTGATGTGTTAATATAGTCTTCATTGATGTGTTAATATAGTCTTCATTGATGTGTTAATATAGTCTTCATTGATGTGTTAATATAGTCTTCATTGATGTGTTAATATAGTCTTCATGTGTTAATGTAGTCTTCATTGATGTGTTAATATAGTCTTCATTGATGTGTTAATATAGTCTTCATTAATGTGTTAATGTAGTCTTCATTGATGTGCTGATATAGTCTTCATTGATGTGTTAATGTAGTCTTCATTTATGTGTTAATATAGTCTTCATTGATGTGTTAATATAGTCTTCATTGATGTGTTAATATAGTCTTCATTGGTGTGTTGATATAGTCTTCATTGATGTGTTAATATAGTCTTCATTGATGTGGTAATGTAGTCTTCATTGATGTGTTAATATAGTCTTCATTGATGTGTTAATATAGTCTTCATTTATGTGTTAATATAGTCTTCATTGGTGTGTTGGTATAGTCTTCATTGGTGTGTTGATATAGTCTTCATTGATGTGTTAATATAGTCTTCATTGATGTGGTAATGTAGTCTTCATTGATGTGTTAATATAGTCTTCATTGATGTGTTAATATAGTCTTCATTGATGTGTTAATATAGTCTTCATTGATGTGTTAATGTAGTCTTCATTGATGTGTTAATATAGTCTTCATTGGTGTGTTAATATAGTCTTCATTGATGTGGTAATATAGTCTTCATTGATGTGTTAATATAGTTTTCATTGATGTGTTAATATAGTCTTCATTGATGTGTTAATATAGTCTTCATTGGTGTGTTAATGTAGTCTTCATTGATGTGTTAATATAGTCTTCATTGATGTGTTAATGTAGTCTTCATTGATGTGTTAATATAGTCTTCATTGGTGTGTTAATATAGTCTTCATTGATGTGGTAATATAGTCTTCATTGATGTGTTAATATAGTTTTCATTGATGTGTTAATATAGTCTTCATTGATGTGTTAATATAGTCTTCATTGGTGTGTTAATGTAGTCTTCATTGATGTGTTAATGTAGTCTTCATTGATGTGTTAATATAGTCTTCATTGGTGTGTTAATGTAGTCTTCATTGATGTGTTAATATAGTCTTCATTGATGTGTTAATATAGTCTTCATTGATGTGTTAAAATAGTCTTCATTGATGTGCTGATATAGTCTTCATTGATGTGCTGATATTGTCTTCATTGATGGGTTAATGTAGTCTTCATTGATGTGTTAATGAAGTTAGTCAGATGTTTATTGATGTATTGATATAGTTAGTCAGGGGTTCAGTATGGCTAATATAGTCTCTTAAGGGTTGATGAAGATGTTGATATCATCAGTTATTGGTTCACTGATGTTAATAAAGTAATTCAAAGATTATTTCATGTTGACAAAATCAGTTAGGGACTCAAATATGTTAATATAGTGAATCTGGGAGTTCATAAATGTTAAAATAGTAAGTCAAGAGATAATTGACATTAATTTTTATGTTTGCCAGTTGATAATTTAAAATAACAGTTTCCTGGTTCAGGGAGAGTTAAAGTAACAGGTGAACAAAGTTATGTAACATGTACATGTAATTTGGTCCAGACTTCATGCCTTTTGTCTATTGCTCTACAGTGGAAGCAGATCATGGCAAGGATGGAGAGTGGTATTCAATCTTCCCTGTGGAGAATGAAGCACTCATCTACAAGAACTGGGAGCGTGACATTATATGGGATGCCCAGGTATTTATAACTTAATACTGAATTTAAGCATCAATATAATACTTAATACTGAATTTAAGTATTGACATCATACTTAATACTGAATTTAAGTATTGACATCAAACTTAATACTGAATTTAAGTATTGACATCAAACTTAATACTGGATTTAATAATTGACTGACAAAATACTTAATACTGAATTTAAGAATTGACATCATACTTAATACTGAATTTTAGAACTGTAATTTAGCCGTCAAGTCAAGGGCAAGAAGTGGCTTGCCTGTCACTTGTTAGTCACATCATACTTAACTGATTAAGTGACATAGGTTGATAAATTGTCTTGTTAAAACTTTATGTAGCTGCCATAGGCTTATGCATCAAACTGTAGTTAAAGTATCAATACATTAGCTTTCCCAATGTAAGCCAATTTAATTGCTACCCCATAGTGGTTATTCCTGTGGCAGTTTGAAAGTCCACTTGGCTCTTCATGTCACTCTTGTGTATAGCCCAGACCCTCTGCTTGGTCCCCCTTGAGCCAATCTTTCCAGAGATGGATACTTGAGCCACACTCCCCACCTGATCCCAGTCTTCTGCACATTACCTGTATCATCAAGTAGTTTTCTACCCAGAGGGGCAGCAGCCAATTTATCAGCCTGACCATGGCTCTACCCTCCTAATACATGGGCAGAAAATCCATGATATGATCGCAGTTGTCATTTGGTGATAAAAGGCAGAAGAAAAAAGGAACAAAAAGAATGAGAAGAAGAAGGAGGAGAAAAAGAGGAAGAAGAAGAAGAAAAAGAGGAAGAAGAAGAAGAAAAAGAGGAAGAAGAAATGGAAGAGGAAGAAGAAGGGAAAAAAAGAGAAGAAAAAGATGAGGAAGAAGAAAAGTAAAGAGAAGAAAAAGACAGAAAAAGAAGAAGAGGATGACAGAAAGAAGAGAGATTACCAATATCTACTCCAGACCAGGCACACGAGGAAGGGGAGGAATCTTTATTTAGCTGTCACTTATGAATGTCTTCTATAGCAACTGTTTGTTATCTTTCAGGCTGTAGACTTCATACCGGATCCAAAGGTTCTCACGTTGAACGCTAACGATGAAAACATCATCCTGGAGATCCCTGCCGACATTGACCCTAACCAACAGATGGAACAAGACACTGTGACCAAGAAGGAGAAGGTAATATTTTAATACTTTAGGCTTGACATATTTTGATGGTTCTAGTGTGGGTTGCCCCGCGGAATGAGACCAAGCCATATGAAAAGCGACTTGCTGAGCAGCTAAGAATGTTAGGCTCGCTTTAAGGAAACTGGGTGTGAATTCTCGGTTAGATGTGGTTTTTGTTTCTGTTTGGGGAAAAAAAAAGAAAACCCTAACCTGCAGTTCATGTGGACTGCACTAGCCAAGCGGCCTTAATTTCTCAGGTTCAAGAATCCTCCTGTCTTACATCACAAGGTACTATAATAGCAGTAGATGACAGGCAGCAATCTAGGTTTTTGTAATAATTTAAGTTTGAGGTGTGGAATTTGGGGAGAGAAATAGACGTATTCCATTTAACAAGTGGTCAAGCCATCTGCCTCGTGCTCTGAAGGTTGTGGGTTCGATTCCGGGCAGCATCCTTCAGTTCACGAGTGCATTTTTCGGAGCCTCCTGAGGGTCATCACTGGAGCTACGGAGTTCATGCTTTGTGCAATGCTTTCCGCGCTGTGGAAAGAGACTGAGCCATATGGGATACAAACCCGGTGCAATGAAGTCGACCATGTTGACTTTTAAGCGACTTTTAAGCATTTAATAAAGAGGTCAGAACAGATTCTGGCATGGATATGACTCACATTGAGAAAGAATCATAATAGTAGCACTAGAAAGTCCTTTTTCAGGAACCCACAAGCTGAATGAAATGAGAGATAACCTAAAAAACACGGAGAAAAGATTTAGAGACACTGATGGATTTTGTTTGTTTGGTTTGTTTGCTCACTTTGAACTTGAGCATAGTCCATGCTGGACTGATGTTTGCATGTGGGATAGCTTTCCCAATTACCAGTGTCCCTAGCCATCAGGTGAACCCACTCTGACTTCTTTGTAATTTATGCCCCCCAAGTCAAGGGTGAGAAGTGGCTTGCCTGCCACTTGTTAGACACATGTTTGAATCTCCATTAAGGCGGGAATTGTTTAAATTATTGCCTGGCCTCCAGGTCGACCCCAGCCTAAAATGGACATTAGGAAATCTTCTAGGAAGTAAGGACACTGATGTGATACAGACCACAGGACCCTCTCGGCTGCCAGTTGCTATACAAAAACACTATCACTGTATACCCAATGTTCCTCAAGTCATCTAAAAGGCTTTTCTAAAATTTTACTTACCAACAATAGAGTATTTACTGCATGTAAATCTCTCATAAGGATGAGGAGGACAAGAGGAAACCACCACCACATTATTTTCTCTAGAACAAGTTTATGAGCAGTCACAAAGTTTTATTTATTGTGGAGTTCCAAAAAAACAAACAAAAAAAACAACTTCGTACAGGTCTTTAGTATTGATCCCAGTATCCTGCAAGTGGTCATTGGTGTACAGAAATATGGGTGTAGCAACAAGTAGCCAATAAACTTGAGGTATGGAAAGAAGTCCTGTACGTTACTTATACTTGCTAAAATGTCACCAGTTTTAATGTTTCTAGCGGGGAAACTTGTTAAAATGTCTTGTTTTACAGTAACCATACTATTTACTTTACTGAAACTTATTAATATGTCGATAGTTTTAATGTATTTTTGTTGGCATGCTTGTTAAAATATCTTCCGTTTTGATGTTTTACTGTAACCATACTGTTCACTTTACTTATACTTGTCAAAATCTCATCAGTTTACATTTAATTTTGCAGTGTAACTTGTTAAAACTGTCTTCTGTTTTGATGTTTTAATTTAACTATACTTTCTATGTTGCAGGAAAACATGAGAAAGAGTAAAATTTTGCTAGGAAAGGCAGGCATTCTGAAGGATGGCAATGATGAGAAAGAAGAGGTAATATGAATGAAGAAGAGGTAATATGAATGTTGCAGTCCTTGTTGTTACATAGATGAGTTAAGAAGCAATTAAAGTTTGATGTCTGCCACAGATGAGAGCATTGCTCACATGATATTTAACATTGTTAGGATCATCATCATCATAAACCAGTCAGAAAGCCATCAACACCAGCACAGGACGATTACCTTTTATGGACAGACCAGAACCAATCATTCTGCACTTCAGACTGCATGGTCAGAAAAATGGCAGCAGGCTGATGGCTGAACTTACTGGGTTTGCCTTATGCAGTAATGTGTGGCTGATGGTTTTCTAGTAACTGTTGCTTCCACCGACGATGAACTGTATTTTTCGTGGTGGACTTTTGTGTTGGCATTCTGGCAGCAGCATTATGCATAGTATACCTGTGCGGGCTGTTGGTTTGTTGAGACTCCTGTCTATTTCACATTGGACAGTGAGGGGCATTTTGTGTGATATTCACTGGCACAGGAATAGAGCATTATGGGGTGATGCTTTACTGTGAAGTTGGAACTGCGACTAACTAATAAACTGACTAACACAATTGATTACATAGTCACATGTTATCAAAAATTAAGATTGACAAATCAGCCATGTGCTTAAGTGGATTGGTGCCGCAGACAACAGATCACATACTCCAAGCTTGAGCACCACATATCTAGTCAAACCTTCTGGCCTAGAGAAACCACAGGGGAAGCTAAACTTTCGGTACCCCTTTGTGAATTAAAAGAGAGTAAGGTTTATACAAGAGACAACACTGAGGTATGGACAATCTATTTCAACAAACGAAAGATCATCATCAAGTGCCATCTCCACATTAAATGGGTCGGCCCCCCCGTATGGGTTCCTCCAAACACCCATCTGTCTTATCTTCCCCTTGCCAACAACCCCAATTTACTTCTTGCCCCGGGCAATCTCTAGATGTGTTACTCACTGTAAAGCTGGGTTTCCCTTTACCTTCCACCCACTTTTCCCCCTTTTGTTTTTCCTTTACAGGCGTTCATTAATTTATGCCTGTGTAGAATAGAAAAACAAAAATTGTATGACAGAATCAC
Organism: Cepaea nemoralis; assembly: GCA_014155875.1. Lineage (NCBI taxonomy): Eukaryota > Metazoa > Mollusca > Gastropoda > Stylommatophora > Helicidae > Cepaea > Cepaea nemoralis. The sequence goes on from JACEFZ010000601.1 coordinate 181,310, forward strand.
CAATGTAAAGCTTTTTGAGAGAACTAAACAAATACCAGTAACCCAAGAGATGGGGGAAAAGACGGGGCTGGTGGCGCGGGGTAGGTCGACAGACATTTTTTTGGGTTTCATTGTCTTTAAAAAAAAGCATTTTTTTTAACCCCAAAACCTCTCCTCCAATTGGGGCCAATTTAGGAAAGTTTTTCAGTTTTCCCTCTTGTCCCCAATTTACCTCCCAAAAAGGGAAAAATTTCTAGTAGGCACCCCAAACCCCTATTTTTATTCATTGGGAATTAACGTCTTTAAAAGGTCAGTTTTTTTCCAACCCTTTCAAAAAGGGGAAACCCCAACCCGGGAATTCTTGGAAAACTTTCAGGGGACCTCCCCTAGAGGGGTTTTGACGCCAGATTCAGTTGATCAAATGGGTTTGGGGCCTTTTACCCCTTAATTTAAAAAATTTTTTATTTTTTTTCCTAGTGATGCCATAATTGGGGGTCTTTTACCCAAAAAAGGAAACTTTTTTTTCTTTGGGCCCCCAAACAACCCTTTAATTTATTTTTGGTTCTTCCTTTTTCAATTTAATCCCTTTATTTTAATTTTTTAAATTTTTTTTTCTTATAAATCCATATTTATTTATTAAATCCTTTTTATTAGTTTTCCTGTTATTCTTTTTAAAAAACCCAGGCCCCCCTGTTTTGATTCTTTTATTTTTGAAACCCCATTCCCAAAAAAAATTTGTCAAATAGAGCTGAGAAAAGATAAAAAATCTAGATAGAAAACTAGAATCATTTTCCTGGAACCGACAGTGCGGGAAAAATAGTGGGAGACCTAAACATACAAGGAGAAGTGACTTGGAGACAGACATGAAGAATACAGGGAGGACATGGGCATGAGAGGTGTAGAAGACAGCAACAGATAGGGCAGCTTGGATCTAACTGGTTCAGGGCCTGTGATCCATTGAGAGTTACAGGGACAAGAACTAGGCATCCTTTTTTTATCATCATCATGTGCCATGCCGATAAATGTGGGCGGTCATGTTTCGCGATCACCAGAATCATGGATCAGCTTTGTGATCTTGTCTTGGCCATGCCATATGGCCAAGCCAGGTATTTACTTCTATGCCTTCTCCTTGTTCATTTCCCCTCAGTCTTGTCAGTTGTCAAGAGGTTCTCTAATTCATTTTTTCTTATAATGTATCCATATGTTGACTGTTTACGTCTAATATCTTTAATTAGTTTCCGTGTTCAGTTGCTTCTTATAGGACTTGCTCATTGGTTTTTCTGTCTGTCCATTGTATTCTTTGCATTTTCCTCAGAAAGCACATCTCCAATGCCATTAGATGTTTTTCAGCTCGTTTGCTCGTTGTCCACGCTTCACATCCATACAAAAGTACAGATTCTATGTAGCACTTCAACATTCTTTTTATTTGTTGCAATTAACGTCTTTTTATTGGTCAGTATGTTTTCCATCTTGCTAAAGGCTATCCTCACCGTGGCGATTCTTGTTCTATTCTCTTCAAGGCACCTCCCATCAGATGTTATGACTGTTCCGAGATAGTTGTACAGATTCACTTGTTTAAGAACACAAATTGACCCATATATATCATTTTTGGTATTTCCTTCTTCCTAGTGATGACCATAATATACATCTCACAATTTATGGAGCTATTTACATGGCCAAACTACCTTAATTATCTGGTTGCGTCTGTGAGATAATCCTTTACCTGTATAAATCTATCTGTATAAATCACTTATATTTATCTGTATACATCCTTTACATTATATTTATCTATTAATCACATCAAAGACATTGTATGATCACACGGAATGACAATATCTAGTGCTATCGATCAGGTGCTGGAACATCAACTATTCCTCCCCATGTTGCTTGGTGGCAAAAGTGGAAGATGATAATGATGGTTTGTAAGCCATTGTATGGTGCTGCATTGTTTTTGAAAATGCCCAGCTCAACCGAGTCTATCCCACCTCATCATTTGTAACTCGCTGAATGGTTTCTTTATTCAAAATGGCAGGTTCCAAACGCAGTGAATGCCAAGGATGTGTTCAACCTGTCAAATGATGAGTACTACAGTCCCAAGCAGATGGAGAATGCTCTGAGGCCAAACATTGGCAGTTCTGTGGTTCAGGTAGATCTCATGCTTTGTACGCTTTATTTGTTACTTATGATCTATTTCTTTGTGTATGTAGTCATTCACTGTCTTCTTTTCAGCTTTTGTTTTCTTATTCTTCACGGTCTTCCCCCTCCTGCTTCTGCCACTGCTGTAAGTCCTCCAACACTTCATTTGCATTCTTCTGTATCTTCTAATTCTGTTTTTTTTTTCTATTTCCTCATTGTGTTTATTCTTTTTATGAATTCATTGTCTTCTTTTTCAGGTTGTTTTTCTTATTCTTCTTGGTCTTGCTTTCTCCTGCTGCTTTTGAAACTGCTAATCCTTCTCCAACACTTTGTTTTTATTCCTCTTTATCTTCTGATTCTATTTCTTCTTCTGCTATTCCTCATTGTGCTTATTCTTTTTATGAATTTATTGTCTTCTTGTTCAGCTTTTTTTCCTCATTCTTCATGGTTTGCTTCCTCCTCCTCCTGCTTCGGCTGCTGCTAATCCTTCACCAACACTATGTTGTTAATTTCTATATTTTCTCATTCTATTTCTTTATCTGCCATTACGATTGTTCTTAATCTTTTAATGTTAGTGGGGCCAAGAAGTCGTCTAGTCACTGGTTTAAGGCACCAGTTTATTTGGAGGTATGTTAAAGCTGGCAGAGGCAATTGCCATTCTTTTACAAAAACCAACTTTGTGCAAACAAAAAGACGTGATAGTCAGTTTAAAATTACTGTGGTAGACAATACAAATTACTGTGTGAATGTGTGTGTTGTATATTTCAGCTTGAAGAATTGCTTTAGTTTATGTTGTGTGATTTCTGCAGTATGTACCTGACGAGATGCAGCAAAATATGCCAGACAAATAAATCGTGCATTTTATCGTTTGTGTCTTCATTATTCAAATTCTGTTACTTTTTAACATCTCAGGCTGGATTAATTTTTTAGCAAACATTACTTCTTTCTTCTCTTCTTTTGTCACCCTTTCTTTCTCTCCCCTACCAACCCCCCCCTCCCCCCACCATTGGCACATAGGTGCGCAACCTACTCACTCCAAGATAACCTATCCAGTGCTACCCCACGCTGCTTTGCCATGTTCTCTTCCCCCCCCCCCCCCAATATTAATTTCTGCCTCCAATTCTGTCTTTTTTTCTCTTCTCTGTCTTATTTTTTGGGTCTCTTCTTTGCAGCCCAGTAAAGAAATGTCTGTTTTGCAGCTTTAGTAGCAACGATTTAGTGTTTCTTTGTTTCTGCATTATTTCAGCACTCCACTCCGGCTGCAGAGCTGCGGCAGCCTTTTTTCCCAACCCACATGGGCCCCAGCAAGTTGAGGACATTCCACCGGCCACCACTCAAGAAGTATTCTCATGGACCTCTGGCCTCGTTCGGGCCTCATCCAGTTCACAGCCTCAACAAAGTCATAAAGAGGAAGGCAAAAGTAAGCCTCTTATGTAAAGTCAGTATGTTATCTAAAGTCTGTCTGTTATATAAAGTCGTTATCTAAAGTCTGTCTGTGTTCTAAAGAAAGTCTGTTATCTAAATTCAGTTGTCTAAAGTCAGTCTATTATCTAAAGTCAGTTGTCTTAAGTCTGTCTGTGTTCTATAGTAAGTCTGTCATCTAAATTCTGTTGTCTAAAGTCAGTCTGTTATCTAAAGTCTGCTATCTAAAGTAAGTCTGTTGTCTAAAGTCTGTCTGTTGTCTAAATTCAGTTACCTAAAGTTAGTCTACGATATTTTCAAAATTTTTCTCCAAAACCAGGTTTTCTCTCTGTCTCCAATCACCACAACACATCACTGCCCATTGTCCAGCACTCACACACATACAGGAGAACAGGCCCACACATCTTTTCAGTAGACAAATTATTTAAAGTATGACAATCAATACTTAATTTAATAATCAACAAGCATGCCCTCGCAACATTCCCACACATGCTGTGTCCACCTCTTCAAAAGACATCAAAGGGTTTCCATGCTGATCATTCCTGTAGCAATTTGATTCAAAGTCCTCCAGGCTCTCCTCTGTGCACCAAGTGTCATCCAGACCCTCTCATTACTATCTTCTGAGCTAGTATGTCCAGATATGGATGCTCCATTTGTCGAGCTGCACTTTCCACCCAACCCAGAAAGTCTTCACCCTATCACTTTTGTCATAAAGTCGCTCTCTGCCCAGAACAACAGCAGCAGCCAGTCTATTAGCCTGTTCATTGCTCCACATACCTGCATGCCCTGGGCAGAAAATCCATGATATCTTCATCCAGTCGAGCAATACTAGCCACTCCACTGGAATCGTATCAGTTTGCACTTTTTTGGTTTCGTCATCTTCCACTTTTGTTATCAAGTGTCTTGGAGAGGAATAGTTAATGTTCCAGCGCCGATAGGTGGCACTGGGTAGTGACATTTCATGGAATTGCACAATGTCTGTGATGTCGACAATCCATATTCTTCTTGGCTCCCTCTTGCTGTCATATAAGATTTTCTTTGATGTATCGCCATTTCTGGTAACAATTTTGTTTGCTTGTAATATTTCTGTTTCTGGTTTTCATGAGTTGAATTGAGTCAGGAACCAATATCATAGTACTCTGGACATTCCAATATGTCCATCCTCATCTGCAACAGCCAGTGAAGAGTCCCAATACTAAAGGTACCAATAGGAGTCTATGTGTCTATCTGGTCTTTCCTCAGAGTTTTGAGTATCATCGGCCAAATAAACTGGCTACTCCTCCCATCAGTGCCATTCTCCCCAAGCCATGATGATTTATCTTTTCTTTTGCACTATACGCGGTATCCCAAAGGGTCCCGATCACATCTGCCTTATCATGCACCATTACCCCACCAAGTTGTGCAGACCCAGCCAATCTGTCTGCCTGTTAAGGCTGTTTTCCACGAATGTTTGTCAACATTTTACACATGTTAAAATCTCCAGATAAGAGAACAGGAGAGGCAAGCATTTGGTGGCGGAGAGATCTTCTTCATGAGGACACCTCAGGACCTGACCGGCATGGATGGAGAACTCATTCTGGCTGAGTACTCCGAGGAGTACCCTCCTCTGATGATGCAAGTCGGAATGGCTTCCAAGATCAAGAATTACTACAAGAGGGTGAGTGAATTTATTCGTATGTTGTTTCCCAAAGTTTGATAATGTTGTTGTTAAAACTAATAATTTGTCCATCATCATCATTACCACTATCATCATGATTATAGTCACCATCATCACCACCACCAACAACATAATTTTAGGATGACCATCATTGACCAGTTTTGCTGTATGGCAGCGAATCTTGGAATGTAAATGAACAAATTAGGAAGAACTTAGAAGCAACAGAAATGTGGTTTTTAAGACGAATGTTGCGAATTCCTTGGACTGCCAGAGTAACTAACAACAATTGCCTGAAAGAGGCTAATGAAACTAGAACACTATATACAACAATAAGAAAGAGACAAACATCTTTCTTTGGTCATGCCATGCGAAGAGAGGCATTGGAGAACATCGTGACAACTGGAGAGATTTAGAGGAATAGAGAGGCAGAGGCAGACCAAGAGAATTGATGCTGGACGGATTGAGACGGTGGCATGGAGGAATATCATCACAAAGACAGATATGTGGAGTGCCATGAACGCCTACGCCAGCCAGCAGAGCACTTAATGATGATGATCATTGTCATCATTATCATCAGCAATATATCAGTAGTATCATCCTCACCACCATCTTCATTGTTACCATGACGATCATTGACATCATAATCATCATCATGTCAGTAGTATCACCATCACACAGTAGCATCATGTTCATCATCATCACATCATCCATCACCATTTTCATCACTACCACTATCATTTTCACCACCACCATCATCATCATCAATACCATCATCATCACCATTTTCATTATCACCACCATCATTTACATCATCAGCAATATCATCATCGTCATCATCATGAACACTTCCATCAGCATATCATCACCTCCATCACCATTTTCGCCACCACCACCACCATCGTCATCACCTCCATCACCATTTTCATCATCACCAACATCATTTTCATCATCACCAACATCATTTTCATCATCAGCAACATCATTTTCATCATCACCAACATAATTTTCATCATCACCAACATCATTTTCATCACCTCCATCACCATTTTTTTCATCTCCTCATCACCATTTTCATCACCACAACATCATTTTCATCATCACCAACATCATTTTCATCACCTCCATCACCATTTTCATCATCACCAACATCATTTTCATCATCACCAACATCATTTTCATCATCAGCAACATCATTTTCATCATCACCAACATCATTTTCATCATCACCAACATCATTTTCATCACCTCCATCACCATTTTTTTCATCTCCTCATCACCATTTTCATCACCACAACATCATTTTCATCATCACCAACATCATTTTCATCATCACCAACATCATTTTCATCATCATCATCATCATCATTTTCATCATCACCAACATCATTTTCATCACCTCCATCACCATTTTTTCATCACCTCATCACCATTTTCATCACCATAACATCATTTTCATCATCACCATCATCATTTTCATCATCACCAACATCATTTTCATCATCATCATCATTTTCATCATCACCAACATCATTTTCATCACCATCATCATTTTCATCATCACCAACATCATTTTCATCATCAGCAACATCATTTTCATCATCAGCAACATCATTTTCATCATCAGCAACATCATTTTCAACATCACCATCATCATTTTCATCATCACCAACTTCATTTTTATCATTACCATCATTTTCATCATCACGAACATCATTTTCATCATCACCAACATCACGTTCATCACCACCACCACCATCACAAGAAACAAATGAAAACCATAAACTGATTGGTGAAATTAGACATGGTTACAATTTTTGGATACGTTATGAGAAGAAATAAATTAGAGAACTTGGTGACAACTGGCAAGATTCAGGGGAAAAGAACAAGAGGAAGGCAGAGAAGTAAATACCTGGATGGCTTGGCCAGTGGTATGGTCGAGACAAGAACACAGAGCTGATTCACAACTCTGGTGATCGTGTGAGATGGTGAAACATGACAGCCCACGCTGTTCGATATAGCACATGATAATGATGATAATGATAATGTCTAAAATGTACATGAATAGCATTCATCTCATCTTGCCTCTTGTACCTTGCGGTGTTGAGGTGAAGCATAAACAGCGGCTGAGTGCTTGTTTATGGGCTTCATATATCGAGATTCCCATGGACTCTGTTATTCCCTCTGTCTATCGTTTACGCGGTTGGCCTCTTCTTCTAGTTCCATTTTATCTGTACATCATTGTTTGTTGTTATTGTTTCAGCTTCTGCAGCTTGTATTGTTCCAGACATATTGATGTTAACTTTCCTCTGGAGTAAACTAGGCAGGCCGAGAGAGGGATCATGCTGCATGGGCATCACATGGTCTCTAAACTCAACCTAGGCTCAAAACTATCGTTTGTCAAGACAGCATGGTGCCAATCAGTCACTCATTGTTTGTTGTGGTGTCCTGTCACTTTTTAGCCTTGTTATGTGGCCGAACCATTTCACTTGCTATTTTCTAATGAAATCTGGTGGTGCTATCATCATCATGTGCTATGCCGATAATCCTGGACGGTCATATTTCGCCATCTTATATGATCACCAGAGTCGTGGATCAGCTCTGTGTTCTTGTCTTGACCATGCCAAGTGGCCAAGCCATGCTGAAGTGTACTTCTTCCTCCACTTTAGTCTTGATTTCATCATTTCTGACTTTCTCTGTTTTTGATACATTGGGTATTCTTCTTAGGAATCTAATTTCTGTTGTAATTTTTCTTTTCTCTTTTTCTGTGCGAAATGTGCAAATAGAATTACATGTCTGGAATTATTTTCCGCAGAAACCTGGCAAAGACACAAACCCGCCAACCTTCAAGTATGGAGAACTAGCTTATGCTCACACGTCACCCTTCATTGGAGCTCTGAAACCTGGCAACTGTCTACAAGCTCTGGAGAACAACATGTTCCGTTCCCCTCTATATGAGCACGTCGTGCCCCAGACGGACTTTCTCGTTATTAGAACGAGGCATGGGTAAGTTAAGATGGATCATTTGTTGGTTATTAGACATAGGTATGTTTAAGAGGGTGATGGCATTTGTTGGTTGTAAGACATGGGAAAGTTTAGATGCACCCTGGCATTTGTTTGTTGTTTGACATGGGTAAGTCTAGATCAACCTGGCATTTGTTGGTTGTAAGACATGGGTAAGTTTAGATGCATCCTGGAATTTGTTGGTTGTTAGATTTGGGAAAGTTTAGATGCATCCTGGCATGTGTTGGTTGTTAGTCTTGGGAAAGTTTAGATGCATCCTGGCATTTGTTGGTTGTAAGACATGGGAAAGTTTAGATGCTTCCTGGCATTTGTTGGTTGTTAGTTTTGGGAAAGTTTAGATGCATCCTGGCATTTGTTGGTTGTTAGTCATAGTTGAGTTTAAATGGATCTTGGTTTTTGTTGGTTGTTAGACTTAGGTAAGAGATGTTTTATGGTATTTGATTGTGTGATTCTTGAATCAGATATTCAATTGATCTAAAAATCTGTCGGCAGGTACTTTATTCGTGATATTGAGACCATATACACAGTCGGACAGCAGGGCCCATTGATGGAAGTACCAGGCCCAAATTCTAAGAGGGCTAATAACTTTGTTCGAGACTTTCTACAGGTTTGTACCCAGTTTCTCATGATTCTGAATGTAACTGGTGGTATTTGTATTTGTAACTACTGGTTCTTTGTGATGCCATGTTATGAGGGTAAGTAAATAAGTGAGAGAGAGAGAGAGAGAGAGAGAGAGAGAGAGAGAGAGAGAGAGAGAGAGAGAGAGAGAGAGAATGTTATATAGCAGTTGAGAAATGGTTGTTGTTAGTTTATAAAGGTATCATTATTTATTATTAACCTAGTGTGAGAAATGCAACCTACAGACTAAATGTCATGGCAGGGCAGACCAGGCCCTAAGCCTTGGTCTGCAACTGGTCTAGGATGGAAGCTCTGACAGGCGGACAGTTGGAGTATTGCTTTGCTGATCTGGCAGCTTCTGCAGCCAGTCTTATTCCAGATGTATTGGTGCTATCTTGTAAACTAGGCAGGCCAAGAGAGGGATATTATGCTTTATGCCATTATTATTTGTTAAGACAGCAAGATGCCAGTCAGTCATTATAGGGCATATCTATCTAGTGTGATGCCAATGTGTGGCAGGCGATAATTGCCATATGCGTATGTCCACATAGTTTCAAGTGTATGTTGTGTTGAAAATGTCGGCCATGCTTGAAAATTGCAACACTGAAGAACAGCATGTGGCTGTGAGGTTTTTTACGCAAGAGGACTTAACTGCCGAAGATGTTCATAAGGAAATGTTTCCTGTTCATCATGACAAGTGTTTGTTGGGAAAAGCAGCACACTAGCGGGGTAATATATGATTTGCTGATGACGAAGAAGTTGAGCAGGAAGATGAATGTGACTAGGGTAGCAGCCTTAAGACTTCTGGTGCAGGTATTGGGGGAACCGGTAGAGTGATGAGACGAATGTATCAATGTTTGCGGAGATTATGTTGAGAAATAAGGAGAGATGCATGTAAAATAATAAATGGTTTTCACATTGCATCCTGTACATTTTGTTGTATACAAACTAGTTTGTGTTATACTTGCTGATTTACCCTTATGGCGTTGCTTGTCTGGTTAGTGGAATTGGACGTCAGACCTTCTTGAGTATAGGTGAAAAGTGGTCTGCACGTGCGCATTTCTATGAACATACCAACTATTTCATGGAATTTAAAGAGAACTCTGAACTCTGACCCCAAGCCTCACACTTTACTTTTCAGCTCGACACCTTTAATTTTCAGCCCCACAATTTTACATTATAGCTACACACCTTTACCTTTTAGCCCCACACCTTTACTTTTCAGTCCCACACTTTACCTGTCAGCCCCACACCTTTACCTTTCAGCCTGACACATTTTATTTTCAGCTCCACACCTTTTCAGTCCCACACCTTTACCTTTTAGCCCCTACATCTTTACCTTTCTGCCCCACACCTTTACTTGTTAGGTCCACACCTTTACCTTTCAACACCACACCTTTACTTTTCAACCCCACATCTTTACTTTTCAACCCCACACGTTTTCCTTTCAACCCTACACCTTTACTTTTCAGGCCCACACCTTTACTTTTCAGCCCCACACCTTTACCTTTCAGTCCCACACCTTTACCTTTCAGCCCCACACCTTTACCTTTCAGCCCCACACCTTTACCTTTCAGCCCCACATCTTTACCTTTCAGCCCCACACCTTTACCTTTCAGCCCCACACCTTTACCTTTCAGCCCCATACCTTTATTTCCCAGAACATTTTAGTCTGAGTCGAACTGGGAGTCAAGGACAATTGACAAATATCCTTCTCAGTGAGAATTCGAACATATGATAAATATCCTTCTCGGTGAGAATTCAAACATATGAAAAATATTCTTCTCTGCGAGAATTAGATCATATGAAAAATATCCTTCTCGGTGAGAATTAGATCATATGAAAAATATCCTCCTCAGTGAGAAATCAAACATGAAAAATATCCTTCTCGGTGAGAATTCAAACATATTCTTTATCTATGGAACACGAACACAACAAAACGTTGCTGTTCCTGGATATCCTAATGAGATGTAGAGCAGACGGCACAATTCAAAGATCGGTGTACCACAAAGAAACATGGACTGATAAATACTTAAATTTTCATAGCTTCGCACCTGTCCAGTGCAAACAGAGCTTAGTGAGGACCCTGTCTGACCATGCTAGGAAGATATGCACCCAGGACACACTGACTGAGGAAATTGAAACTCTGAAGAATATCTTACACCAGAATGGGTACTCCACGGATTTATAAAGCGCCACTGCCAACAGCCGAAACCAAAATCAGACGTAACTACGGTCCCTAAGCTCAAGGTATTTATACAGCTAACCTTTTGAGGGGATGATGTAATGCAACATCTACAGGACCGGCTGGTTACAGCAGTTGGCGGAACATTCTGTGCTGCAACTCCAGTTATTAGGTACAGAACCACACCTATTCCCACTCCAGCAATAAAAGAATCTACCCCTCTGTACGCCACATCTAATTGCATTTACCAGTTCACATGCAGATGTGAGTCTACCTACATTGGCAGAACAGAGAGGCAGTTACACACCAGGATTGTTGAACTCATACCAAACTGGGTTGACAAAAAACTACACACAAGCGATGGGATCATGGGAAGTGTGACACACCACAATTATAAACTTCCGACGTCGTCCATTGCATGTCATGTCTTGAAAACCAGTCATGCATTAATAGAGACAGCGCTTTTCGTGTGTTGTTTCATACACAAAATAGTTGTTTGTTAAAGTTTGCAGAAGCGATAATGATCCATCTGCACAAGCCAATTTTGTGCAAACAGAAATACATGATAGTCAATTTAAAATTACCATGGTAAACAACTGATATTACTGTGGAACATGTGTATATTTCAGCTTGAACGATGAATCTAATTATTTTACTCTACGTTGTGTGACATCTGCAGTAAGTACCTGATGAGATGCAGCGAAATGTGCCAGGCAATAAATCTTACTATATATAGGTTTGTGTCTTCATTATTCAAATTCACTACGGGAAAACATTGTTTTGATATGAAAAATATCCTTCTCGGTGAGAATTCGAACATATGAAAAATATCCTTCTCAGTGAGAATTCGAACGTACGACCACCTGGCTGACACACAGACAGGCAAGCAGGCAAGGATTGCAGTATATAACATTATTTACATGTTTCTGCAGGTTTTTATTTATCGATTGTTCTGGAAAAGTAAAGACGAGCCTCGCAGAATCAAGATGGAGGATATCAAGAAAGCATTTTTGTCTCACTCTGAGAGCAGCATCAGGAAACGACTCAAGCTTTGTGCAGACTTTAAGAGAACAGGTATGATCATGTCATCCTTTTTTCTCCTTTGTCTTCTGTTTTATGAGTGTATAAGGTATTTTTGTTGCAAGTTTGATCTGTGTCCATTCCTTTCTAAAACTGGTGATGCTGCCCTATTCTGTGCTATTCATTTCTTGTATTTGTACTCCCACTGCCTCTCCCTTGTCTTTTAAATTTGATGGTTTTATGCATGTGGTGTGATGTGGAATATATTGACAGACTGGAAGATGCTTAGCTGACCATTTTAGGGAATATCTTAGAGATATTTCACAACATTCCAACATACTTCTCTCCAATCACTTTGGTTCTCCTGATCACAAGGGTCTTCATGATGTGTGTTTGCGTCACTTCCATGGAGTCTTGTTATTCAGACAGCTCTGTCAGACAAAGAATGGAGAGATACTTATTAACACTTTGGGATGTGTCCATCCAGCTGAATTCATTACTGTTATAGACACCACTTTTCAACTCTGTTTACTTCCTTGACATATCATACTTATGGTTTTAGCATATATCCATATGTAATTTTAGCTTTCTCAGTTAGATTGTGCCTCTTTTGGCTTCATATTTCCTGATTTGATATCAAAACACTTGAAATACAGTTTAATACTGTTTGTGTTGCTCTTAGGACCAAAATGTCAAATTTGTGTCTTGTGGTTTAACTTATTTATTACATATGTCATTAAGTTAAAAAATATTCTTATATTGTGGTTATTATTTTACTGTTATTATTATTATTATTGGTTGAGTGCCTATGCTCCAATATGGAATAAAGGGAATAAGAAGAGGAGGAGGAAGAAGTAGAAGAAGAAGCAGCAGCAGCAGCAGGAGGAGGAAAGAGGAGGAGGGGAGGGAGGGATAAATGCCATAAAGTCATATTATTCAGACAGCTCTGTCAGACTAAGAATGGAGAGCTACTTAACTAACACTTTGGGATGTGTCCATCCAGCTGAAGTTAATACTGTTAAAGGCACCACGTGTTAACTCTGTTAAGGAAGAAGAAAGGGAGGGAAGGAAGGAAGGAGAAGAGTGGGACATACAATAGAGTGACCTCAAGGATAGAAGTAGGGATGGTCACTTAAGCTCTGAGATGGAAGTTGAATTCTACAATTATGAGCTAGACCTGATTTCACAGACATGAGTTGTTCTTCATAATCATAATTGCACACATCTATTTATTTTTTTATGAAGGTATGGACTCTAACTGGTGGGTCTTAAAGCCAGACTTCAGACTGCCCACCGAAGAGGAAATCAGGGCAATGGTCTCACCAGAGCAGTGCTGTGCCTGGTACAGTCTGACCACTGCGGAGCAGAGGTTAAAGGTGAGTTCTACTCACTATCACATGATCAGTTACCATCTATCATGTGCCATGGCGATAAGCGTGGGCGGTCATGTTTTGTCATCTCACTCGATCACCAGAGTCATGGATCAGCTCCGTGTTTCTGTCTCGACCATGTCATGTGGCCAAGCCATCCAGGTATTTACTTCTTGGTCTTCCCTTTGGTCTCCTCCCTTCGATCTTGCCAGTTGTCACCAAGTTCTCCAATTAATTTCTTCTCATAACATGCCCAAAAAATTTTGACTGTCTACATCTAATGTCTCTAACCAGTTTATGATCTTCATTTGTCTTGTAGGACTTGTTCATTGGTTTTTCTGTCTGTCCATGATATTCTTTGCATTTTCCTCAGAAACCACATTTCCACCGCCATCAGATGTTTTTCAGCTTGTCTGCTCCTTGTCCACGTTTCACATCCCTATAAAAGTACAGGTTCTATGTAGCACTTCAACACTCTTTTTTTCGTTTCAGTTGGTATCTTTTTATTGGTCAGTATGTTTTTCATCTTGCAAAAGGCTACCTTCGCCATGGCAATTCTTGTTCTAATCTCTTCAAGGCATCTCCCATCAGATGTTATGACTGTTCCGAGATAGCTGTACCGATTCACTTGTTTAAGAATATGCCCATTTACTTGTATATTACATTGTGGTATTTCTTCCTTCCTAGTGACGACCTTAATCTGTGTCTTCTTACAATTCAATTCTAACCCTAGTTGTTCACTGTGTGCAACAACCGCATTTACTAAATTTTGCAGGTCCTGTTCATTGTCTGCAATCAAGACTGTATCATCTGCATATCTAATGTTATTGATGTATTGTCCCCCAATGTTGATTCCTTCCATATCTTCTATATTTCTGAAAATACTTTCACTGTACAGTGAAAAAAGATCTGGAGACATTATACATCCCTGTTTCACCCTCTCTTAATAGGCTGATATTGACCTACTTCATTATCAATTCTTATGGCAGCTTGTTGTTTCCAATATCTACTTTTTACAAGTCTAAGATCTTTTCCATCAATTTGTAGATCTTCAAGCATCCCTATCAGAGATGAAGAAGAGGAAGAAGAACAAGAAGAGCTGTTTAGTTTTCTCAGTTAGTTTAGTTAGTTAGTTAGTCTTTCCTCTTGAGCCTAAGGCGGCGCATAGGGCAGAAGTCCTGTCTCTCCATGCTTGGCGGTTCGCTGCTACCTGTTGTAGATCTTGGATATTTACTTGGCCATTGAATGAGCCTTCTCTAATGATGGTTCTACGCAGGGTCTCTCTTGGTCTTCCCCGTTTTCTTTTCCCTACTGGTGACCATATGAGGGCTTGGTAGGGGAGTCTTGACTTGTCCATTCTGAGTACATGGCAGATGTAGTTCCAACGGCGTCTTCTTATGAAATTGGATACTGTATCTTGCTTAGTCTCTTGTCTTATTTGCGAATTGGTTCTGAAGTCTGTCCAGTGGATGTTTAGAAGTCTTCTAAGACATTTGTTCTCAAAATTGTCTAATTTTTTATCTAAAGCTACCGTTGATTTCCAACTTTCACAACCATACGTTAACACTGGAACCACACAAGAGTTGAAGAGTTTTCTCAGTAAGATGCAATATTTAGTAGATCAGTGACCACAAAGTATTCATTATTATGTTACATATTTCAGCAAGAATTGCCATGGTAAAGGTAGCCTTTAGCGAAATAAAAGATATACTCACTTGCTGTAAGAGTGTTGAAGTGATATATAAAACCTATACTGTTGTATGGGTGTGAACATGAACAACAAGCAGACAAGCTGAGAAACATCGAATGGCAGTGGAAATGTGTTTTTGGGGAAAATGCAAAGAATACTACTGGTGGACAGGAAAATGAATGAGACAATTCGTAAAGAAATAAATGAAAACCATAAATTGATTAGAGAAATTGGATGTGAACAGTGAAGATTTTTTTGGGGCACATTATGAGGACAAATAAAATTAAATACTTAGTGACAGATGGCAACATTTATGGGAAAAGAGCAAGGGAATGGCAAAGAGATAAATCTATCACATCTTGATTCCTTCCCCATTATGGTCTTCTTCTTTTCTCCATCTCTGATATGCCTCCCTCCATAGGTTTTCCCTCCCAGAAATTTTACATGCCCATAATATTTCATTGTTCTCAGTTTTTGTCTTAATAACCATGCTTCATGAATTCTTGTTGGATAGATCTGTTTGTTCTTTTGTTTGTTTTTTGTCCAATGAATTTGTAATACTCTTCTATCGCATTTATATTCAAATGTGCATCTATGATTTTCAGCTGGTTTGTTGTGTGTCCAAATTTCACAGCCTTATGTTAAGATTATGATGTTACATATCCAAGTTTCACAGACTTACGTTAAGATTACATTGTTATGTGTCCAAGTTTAATAGCCATATGTTAAGATTACAATGTTACATGTCCAAGTTTCACAGCCTTATGTTGAGATAACAATGTTACATGTCCAAGTTTCACAGACTTATGTTGAGATAACAATGTTACATGTCCAAGTTTCATAGCTTTACATTAAGTTTATGATGTTATGTGTCCAAGTTTCACAGCCCTATGTTAAGATTATGATGTAAGTGTTCAAGTTTCACAATCTTACGTTAAGATTAAGATGTTACATGTCCAAGTTTCATAACCTCACGTTAAGATTAAGATGTTACATGTCCAAGTTTCACAGCTTTACATTAAGTTTATGATGTTAAGTGTCCAAGTTTCACAGCCCTACGTTAAGAATACGATGTAAGTGTCCAAGTTTCACAGCCTTATGTTAAGATTAAGATGTTACATGTTCAAGTTTCACAACTTTACATCAAGATTAAGATGTTAGTATCTAAGTTTTATAACCTCACGTTAAGATTAAGATGTTACATGTCCAAGTTTCACAACCTTACAATTAAGATTAAGATGTTACATATCCAAGTTTCACAGCCTTACATTAAGATTAAGATGTTACATTCCAAGTTTCACAACCTTACGTTAATATAAAGATGTTACATGTCCAAGTTTCACAGCCTTTTTTATGATTATGATGTTAAGTGTCCAAGTTTCACAACCTTATGTTAAGATTAAGATGTTACATGTCTGATTTTCACAGCCTTATGTTAAGATTAAGATGTTATGTGCCCAAATTTCACAGCCTTACATTAAGATTATGATGTTGTTACATGTTCAAGTTTCACAGCCTTACATTAAGATTACGATGTTACATATCCAAGTTTCATAGTCTTATGTTAAGATTACAGTGTTACGTTTCCAAGCTTCACAGCCTTACATTAAGATTACAGTGTTACATGCTCAAGTTTGACAGCCTTATGTTAAGATTTCTGTGATGAAATTCAGAGACAGGATGTTCAAATGTGCCAATTTGACAGAGAAGGCTAGATATCCAGTCACCAGGCTTGCGGCTGTATGATGTACAGCATATGTTTTCTTTTCGCTGCAACATCTCAAGACACCTATATTGTTTTATTCTGTCTTTTGACACAAGAATGTTTTAATGAATGCTTTAATGTCTATATCCCAGACAGTGTGCCAGTGTTTTCTTGAATGCTTAAGTGTCTATATCCCAGACAGTGTGTCAGTGTTTTCTTGAATGCTTAAGTGTCTATATCCCAGACAGTGTGTCAGTGTTTTCTTGAATGCTTTAATGTCTATATCCCAGACAGTATGTCAATATTTTGTTGAATGCTTTAGTGCAGTGGTTCTCAACCGGTGGGGAATTCCCCCCCCCCCCCCCCCCCCCCCCCCCCCCCCCCCAGGGGGGAATTTTAGGGTTTCCAGGGGGGGGGGGAATTAAGATTATTTCAAGATCGCGTTAATACAAGAACCGATTACTTGATATTGTTTTTCCCTTCATACAGTATGGTTCTGTATGTCTCACCCTTCTAAAATTCACTGTATAAAGTAAGTAGACCCACAAATCACGTTTTGTGTGGATGTCTAGACTTGTTTTAGTATGTGCTATTAAATTTAGCTTCCATTATTACGTATACTGTGTAGGGGCGGGAGCGGGATTTTTAGGTAGGAAATACGAAAAGGGGGGGGGGGGGGGGATATGACGTTCTGAAAATATAGTGAAGGGGGGGAGGCACGGGCCAAATTTGTAGGTAGGAAATACGAAAGGGAGGGGGCGGGGGTGAAGGGGGGCACGGGCCAAAAAAGGTTGAGAACCACTGCTTTAGTGTCTATATCTCAGACTGTGTGTCAGTGTTTTCTTGAATGCTTAAGTGTCACTATCCCAGACAGTATGTCAATATTTTATTGAATGAAATTGTTGAAACATGTCTCGGACGGTGTTTCAATATGTAACTGAGCCAGTCATCATTGCTACTTCATTTCAGGATGCTGGTTATGGCGAGAAGTCTCTGTTTTCTCCCGAAGAAGAAAATGAAGAAGATACACAGACCAAAATTGATGATGAGGTTTGTTTACTGTTTAGAGGAAATGAGTAAAATATACACTTTACGAATGCTTAAAATGTTTAGAGGAAATGAGTTATATAAAATTTAGGAATTCTGAAAATGTTTAGAGGAAATGAGTAATGGAAACTTTAGGAAAACAGCCTACAGTCACAGAATAGAGTAATATAAACTTAGACAACAGCCTACAGTCACAGAATTGAGTAATATAAACTTTAGGACAGCAGCCTACAGTCACAGGATAGAGTAATACAAACTTTAGGACAACAGCCTACAGTCACAGAATTGAGTAATATAAACTTTAGGACAACAGCATACAGTCTCAGAATTGAGAGTAATATAAACTGTAGGACAACAGCCTACAGTCACATAATAGAGTAATATAAACTTTAGGACAACAGTCTACAGTCACAGAAATGAGTAATATAAACTTTAGGACAACAGCCTACAGTCACAGAATTTAGTAATATAAACTTTAGGACAACAGCCTACAGTCACAGAATTGAGTAATATAAACTTTAGGACAACAGCCTACAGTCACAGAATAGAGTAATATAAACTTTAGGACAACAGCCTACAGTCACAGAATAGAGTAATATATTCTGTGTTGATTTTGGCACATCATTTACCTGTTCAATTGGCTAGGATACCTGCAGCTTTTTGTGTCCTTTTCAAAGCAGTTGTGGAGCAAATTTTGAAGTCAGAAAGATTGAACACTATTTTCAAAGGGTCACAAATAGGGCATGCAGGCCTTTCTTACATTCGATCTTCCTACCAGTCATCTGTCTTACATCAATTATCATGTGCATGTTACACTCACATAGAAACAAACATTGTCAAATGAATGTTGTGAACATAAAGCATATTACCATGTTGTGAGGCAGGCAGGTTGGCAGACACACACACACACACACAGACACGCACACATACATACACACATACATACATTACATTACATTGGCACCTTTCCGTCTTGACAGACGATAGTTTGGTACATTGTGCTTCAAAAAGGCTTAATAACTGTCATATGGCAATAACTACGATCCATGGCGGTGGCGAGTGTGGCTGGTAAGGCCAATTCTTGCTGCAAATGTTTGCCCACAGTAGGTGCATGTGAAAACATGGTCATTTCCACCATTTTGCACCATCTTACGTCTCTCACGCTCTGTGTTTGCTTTATCTGCAATCATTTTCTCCTTTGTCTTTATTCCATTTCTGATAGTTGCCCTCCATGCAACACGTTCAGCGGCGACGTGCTCCCATTGTGCATTATCAATGCCTGTATCAATCATGTCCCGCTTACACACATCTTTGTATCGTAGTAGAGGCCGACCCTGAGATCTCCTACCCGTCTGTAATTCACCAAAAAAGATGTCCTTTGGTATTCTACCATCATCCATCCTCCTAACGTGTCCTATCCATCTAAGTCTACGAAGACTGAGCATGGAATACACCGTCACACAACCTGATCTTTCCAATACTTCAGTATTTGTGATTTTGTCTTGCCACTTAATACCAAGTATTCTTCGCAGACACCGCATATGAAAGCTGTTTAAACGTTTCTCTTGGCGTGAGTAAGTTGTCCAGGTTTCACTGCCATAAAGAAGAGTACTAAGGACACAGGCTTGGTAGACGAGGACTTTTGTTTTGGCAGTAAGCTTCCTGTTCTCCCAGACTCTTTTTGCTAACATGTTCATTGTTGTTGCTGCCTTGCCAATCCTGATGTTGATTTCCTGATCGAGGGATAATTTGCTATTTACCTCTGATCCAAGATATGTAAAATGGTCTACTATCTCCAGTTCGGCGTCGTAAATAAAGATTGATGGTACACCATGTGCACCTTGTGACATAATCTGTGTCTTCTTTTTGTTAATTGTTAAACCAAATTCAGAACAAGCATTGGAGAATGCAGATAGTAGATGTTGTAATTCTTCCTCAGAGTGGGTCGTAATCGCAGCATCATCCGCAAAAAGCAACTCTCTGATTAGTACCCTGCTAATTTTGGTCTTGGCCTTCAATCTCTGAGCATTATAGAGGCCACCATCTGAGCGTGAGTGAATGTATATACCGTCATCCTGATCACGAAAGGCATATTTCAGTAGAAGTGAAAAGTATATCCCAAAGAGGGTGGGGGCTAGTACACAACCTTGCTTAACTCCACTCTTGATTTCAAACTCTTCTGAAGTTGAGCCATCAAACTTGATTATATCCTTCATGCCTGTGTGGAACGATTCCACAATGGACAGAAGAGTTGGTGGACAGCCAATCTTCTTTAGTGCTTTGAACTGACCCTCACGACTGACCAAATCGAATTCCTTTGTGAGGTCGATGAAGGCAATAAACAGTGGCTGATTTTGTTCCCGGCATTTTTCTTGCATCTGTCGCAATGAGAATATCATATCAATGGTAGACCGGTTCTGACGGAAGCCGCACTGTGATTCGGGGTAGACTTGATCTCCCAGGACTTGAAGTCTGCGCAGGACAATTCTGGCAAATACTTTCCCAACAATACACAGAAGTGAGATACCCCTATAGTTGTTGCAGTCGCTCCGATCTCCCTTGTTCTTGTACAGCGTTATGATGTTTGAATCTTTGAAATCCTGTGGGACTTGTCCTTCTCGCCAGCATAGCTCTATTAGCTGGTGGATCTGTAGAGCGAGGGTGTCTTGCCCACTCCTGATCACCTCTATTGGAATCCCATCCTTACCTGGAGCCTTGCCAGATGCAAGCTCATTTATAGCACACTTAACTTCTGTTATAGTGGGAAGTGTGTCCTGGTGGTCAAGAGTTGGCAGGGCCTCTATGGCGTTGAGGGCATCATCCGCCAGCTTGGTCTCACTTGAGTAAAGCTCTAAATAGTGCTCGACCCATCTATCCATCTGCTGTTTCTTATCAGTGATGATTTCTCCAGTCAAGGTTTTCAGCGGTGCACTTCTTTTGATCATTGGACCACAGGCTTTCTTTATCCCTTCATACATGCTTCTGATGTTTCTCTTATCACTTGCGATTTGAATGGACTCACATAACTTGATCCAATAGTCATTCGCACACTGCCTGGCAGCCTTTTGTACATCCTTCCTCGCTTGCTTCAGCTCACTCAGAGTGTTACGCGTTGGTCTTTCCTTGTTTCTTAAGAGAGCTATCTTCTTTTTATCAATCAAGGGCTGCAGTATCTGGCTGTTTGCCGCAAACCAGTCCTGCCTCTTATGATCCACAGTGCCGTAAACCCCTACCGCTGTTTTATAAATAGTTTCCTTAAGTTTACTCCATTTATCATTTACTATACAATTTTCTGATGTATCATTGAAAGCGTCCTCAAGTTGCTGTTGAAATTCAAAGCACTTTCCAGGATCGTGAGTGTTAATAATATTAATCCTGGGGCTAGACTTGTGTTTAGCTGTGTAGATTCTCTTTGGTCTCAGTCTAACCCTTGCAACAACCAAAGAATGATCTGTATCACAGTCAGCACTGTGGTAACTTCGAGTTAATGATGTATGGTTCAGATGTTGTCTCCGTGTGATAATGAAGTCCAGCTGATGCCAATGGCCGGATCTTGGATGTTTCCATGTGACCTTATGCATCTCTTTTGTTTTAAAAAAGGAGTTTGTAATACATAGGTCATTTCTAGTGCAATGCTCCAGCAGCCTTTGCCCATTATCATTCATGCGACCGATGTTGTATTTTCCAAGGCACACTGGCCATGAACTCGAGTCCTTGCCCACACGAGCATTGAAATCACCGAGCATATAAATGTAGTCGGATTTTGGAACTGCCTTGATCGCCGAGTCTAGCTGCTCATAGAACGTATCTTTCACATCATCAGAGGAAGTGAGTGTCGGTGCATATGCAGTGAGAATGGTGGCAAATCCACAAGAGGTTGCCAAGCGCAGTGATAATAATCTTTCATTACCTCCGGCTGGGATATCAATCATTCCCAGTAGCGAATTCTTCACTGCAAAGCCCACACCATGTTGCCTTTTTTCTGCCTGCCCTCTTCCCTTCCAAAAAAAGGTGTAATTGTTTTCCCTGAGTGACCCTTCCTCAGCGAGGCGAGTCTCCTGCAGGCCAGCAATATCAATGTTAAGACGATTGAGTTCAGCATCAATCACAGCCGTTTTTCTCACATCGTCAATATTTGTCAAGTCAGTGGAAAATCCTGGACACATGGTTCTCACGTTCCAGGTTGCAAGCCGTAGCTTGAGGTTTTTATTATTCTTTTTATTAGTACCTGGTGCATTGGTTTTACAGCCTGCGATTCAGATTTTGTCCTAGCCCCAAGCACCCATTGAAGCAGGCAGGCTGTGGCGGATCAGCACCCAATTGGCCGGGGGCTGCCCAGCTTGAGGCGGGCGGTAGCTGATCAGTGACACCTGTAGGTGTCTCCCACCGTCAGAGGCAACGCGTGGCGCCCCATGTCTACGCCAACTGACAAGGACTTATAACCCGTAACAGTTGCCTCTCGCTTTGATTCCGAGACCGGTTAAGACCAGGGATGGAGTTATTGCCTCTCCATAGCACAAAGCCTGGGCTAAAATAAAGAAACCATGTGTTGCCCATGCAGCATGATCCCTCTCTCGGCCTGCCTAGTACACTCCAGAGGAAAGTTAACACCTATACATCTGGAACAAGACAAGCTGCAGAAGCTGCCGGATCAGCAAAGCAATGCTCTAACTGTCCGCCTGTCGGAGCTTCGATCCTAGACCAGCTGCCAACCAAGGCTTAGGGCCTGGTCTGCCCTGCCATGACTTATTTTGTCTTTGGGTTGCATTTCCTCGCACCAGGATAAGGCTAGTACCCTCCCAATTGCACTCTTCCGCCCGAAGCCGTTGGCACAATGTGGGGTGTCGGGTTTGGTAAGCGCCGCCAAACATTCGGCGCTGACAGAAAGCAGGTAGTACCGTCTACTGTCATACGGTAGCTCAGTCATATCTGACTAAGACCTGACTCAAGACCCACATACATACATATATTATTTACACAGATTCTCACAGTTATGAGCCCACTCAAAGCACACAGATACACACTCCCTCACATACTCTCATCTCATCAAGTTCCTCTTGTACCTTGCAGTGTCATGGTGAAGTATAAACAATGGGAGAGTGCCCGCATATGGGCTTCATGTATCGATATTCCCATGGACTCTACTATTCCATCCGTCCATCATTTACGTGATCGGCCTCTTCCTCTGCTTCCATTTGGTCTGTACATCATTGCTTGTTGTGGTATACTCTTAGTTGGTAACCTAGTTGCATGGCCAAACCATTTTACTTGCTGCCTTCTAATAAAATCTAGTGCTGCTATAACACCCTATTTTAGTCCTGATTTCTTCATTTCTGATCTTATCTCTTCATGATACATTGAGTATTCTTCTCAGGAATCTCATTTCTCTCTCACATACACATGGTAGAAATGGTACGGCTAATTAAAACCCTTCTTATGTGTCTCTCACAGTTATGCACCCACTCATTAGCATACAAATACACACTTCCTAACATACACATGGTAGAAATGGTGCGGCTAATTAAAACCCTTCTAATGTGTCTCTCACAGTTATGCACCCACTCATTAACGTACAAATACACCCCCTCACATACACATGGTAGAAATGGTACGGCTAATTAAAACCCTTCTAATGTGTCTCTCACAGTTATGTACCCACTCATTAACATACAAATACACACTTCCTCACATACACATGGTAGAAATGGTACGGCTAATTAAAACCCTTCTAATGTGTCTCTCACAGTTATGTACCCACTCATTAACATACAAATACACACTTCCTCACATACACATGGTAGAAATGGTACGGCTAATTAAAACCTGTATATTGTGTCTCCACCTGGAAGTTGGAGTGGGGCTTGCATGTCCCAGTGACCACAGGAGCTATACCGATGGTAGCACAGCTACTGGTAGGGTCTCCCATGCCAGACAGGTCCAGGGATATGGCTAGACAAGCAGAGACACAAACCCACTGCCTTGTAGGTAGACTGGGGACAGTCAAAGGCTAGGGAAAGCATCATCATCATTGACTTCTACTTGTGCCATCAAGTGTTGTGGGGAGTAATATTTAGCGCTCTAGCGCCCGATTGGTGGCACTGGATAGTGTCATTCCGTGTGATTGTACAATGTCTTTGACGCCGTCAATCCATTTTCTTCTCGGGCATCCTCTTCCTCTTGTAGAAGATCTTCTTTGATGTAGGGCCAGTGCTGGTAGGTTTGATCTTCTGCCTTTCAATATATGTGGCGCAAAGTGTTGATCCCACTGTCTGATAACATCATTTCTTAATTGGTCTCGGATAGTTAAATTGGTAGCTCTCCTCGGGCATTTAATCTCACAGGTGTTGATTTTACGTAAGTGTGATTTGGATAATGTCCAAGTTTGACATTGTTAGCATAGGAAAAGCAAACACCAAAAATACATATTAAAATCAGATGTACTGAGCACAGGCTTTTCAAACAGTGCCACATAACTTGCTTAATGATAAAATGAAACTATGTGGAGCTTGCAGATGTATGTGTTTTATTTCCCAGATTCGTGCGGCACCCTGGAACACTACCAGGGCATACATTGCAGCCATGAAGGGGAAGTGTCTGCTTCAGCTGAATGGCCTGGCTGATCCCACGGGATGTGGGGAGGGATTTTCCTACATAAAGGTAAACACAATGTTCCACGTCTCATAAGTGAAATGCATGTTAGGTAAATTATTCTCTTCCAGTATCTGTCCAACATATATGCAGAAAATATAAAGAGAAATTCAAAACAATGTTTTCCCGTAGTGAATTTGAATAACGAAGACACA
The DNA here is from genome assembly GCA_014155875.1 of Cepaea nemoralis. Taxonomy (NCBI): domain Eukaryota; kingdom Metazoa; phylum Mollusca; class Gastropoda; order Stylommatophora; family Helicidae; genus Cepaea; species Cepaea nemoralis. Next base: position 205,963 of record JACEFZ010000601.1, read on the forward strand.
AACAATAAATTGCATGATGTATTGCCTGGCATATTTTGCTGCATCTCGTCAGGTACATACTGCAGAAATCACACAACTTACGTGAATTAACTAGATAAATCCTTCAAGTTGAAATATACACATATTCGCACAGTAATGTCAATTATCTACCACGGTAATTTTAAGCTGACTAACATGTCTTTCTGTTTGCACAATACTGGCTTGCGTTGATTGATCATAATTGCTTCTGCAAATTTTAACAAGCGAGTATTTTGTGTGTTAAACAACACGCGAAAGGCAGTGTCTCTGTCAACCACATGGCCGCTTTAGATAATATGCCTACCAGTTGAAGACGTCGGGAGCTTCCGGTGTGACGGCCCCACGAGGCTAGCATCTCCTGTGTGTTGTATCCTGTTGACCCATTGAGATATGTGTTCTGACACTCGTTTGTTAAGCTGTCTCTCTGTTCTACCAATGTAGAAGGCCTGGCATCTACATGTGAATTGGTAAATACAATTGTTTGTGGCGTACAGAGGAACAGGCTCTTTGACCGCTGGTGTAGGAATCGGTACGGTTTTATATCTAATGACTGGAGTTGCAGCATAGAATGTTCGGCCTACTGCTGTAGTAAGCCGGTCTTGTAGACGTTGAATTACGTCATCCCCTTGAAAGGTTAGCTGGATGAATACCTTGAGTTTAGGGACTGTAGTTACGTTTGGTTTAGGTTTGGGCTGTTGGCAGTGGCGCTTTATAAATCCTGTGGAGTACTCATTCAGGTTTAAGACATTCTTCAGAGTTTCAAATTCCTCTGTCAGTGTGTCCTGGGTGCATATCTTTCTAGCACGGTCAAACAGGGTCCGTACTAAGCCCCATTTGTACTGGACAGGTGTGAAGCTCTGAAAATTTAGGTATTGGCCAGTCCATGTTCCTTTGCGATACACCAATCTTTGAATTGTGCCGTCTGCTCTACGTCTCATTAGGATATCTAGAAATGGCAACGCTTCGTTGTGTTCGTGTTCCATAGATAGAGAGATGTTTCTATGCGTCTTGTTCATTGTGGCCTGGAACGATGTTGCTTGTAGCTCGTCTGTGGTGATAATTAGTATATCGTCCACATAACGACGGTAAAAGGCCAAGTTGTTGATGTCTGAGGATCTCTTTTCTTCTAAATGTGCCATGAAGTTGTCCGCTAGAATAGGACCAAGAGGACTCCCCATGGCCACTCCGTCAATTTGGCGTATGACTTAGTTAGAAAATTGAATTGTATGTTGGCGGTACATAGTAGTAGTAGCCTCTCCAGAATAGGTGTTGGTATGCCTAATTTTAGTTGTTTGTCTTCAATGCGTTCCCTTATTATTTTCATTGTCTCCTCTAATGGAACGTTAGTGAATAGGGAGGCTATATCCATGGATGCCATGTTTTTGTTATTTATGTCCATAGTATCCAATAATTCCACCATTCACAACACCGAATGGCGAGATGGCTAGCCGAAATTTTAAAGCCAGTACGACAGTCCTTCGATCCAAAAATACTCAGAGATACATTCCAACTGGTCAATCAACGCAAGCCAGAACTGTGCAAACAGAAAGACATGTTAGTCAGCTTAAAATTACCGTGGTAGATAATTGACATTACTGTGCGAATATGTGTATATTTCAACTTGAAGGATTTATCTAGTTAATTCACGTAAGTTGTGTGATTTCTGCAGTATGTACCTGACGAGATGCAGCAAAATATGCCAGGCAATAAATCGTGCAATCTATTGTTTGTGTCTTTGTTATTCAAATATAAAGAGAAGCAAAGAATTAAATCAGAGAATTTCAAATCATTCATAATTTGTGGAAATCCAATTCCAGAACTCAGATATTTAGAACGGACAGCTGTCAAACTGTCATTTACTGCCAATATAGTACCTTGCGGTGAAGGGGGGGGGGGGGGTGTGTCTTTGAGCCTGAGGAATTAATTATGCCTGGCTAGTGCAGTCGCCACGAACTGTGCAGGTTAGGATTTTCTTTTTGTTCCCGACAGAAAACAATCCCGCACCTTACTGAGGATTCGAACCCGGGCCTCCCAAAGGAGAATCAGGCATTCTAGCCACAGGGACAGTACTCCTCTCAAATAATGCTAAGGGATTAGAAGAGTTTGTGATTTATTAGGCAGTTGTACTTTCAGTAGTTTGTCATTTTGCTTAGTGGGGTAGAGGTATCCCCTATCAAAAGAGATGTAAGACACCTCCTTTCCTCCGTTAGTCTACAAGACACCCTTGGGCAAGATGGAGTACCCGTTTAGGCCCACCCCCCACCTCCATCAGGGTTATATGAAGCCAGGGCAGCAGGTGGTGGATGGAGTGTGAGAGCAGCTGACAAATTGTTGTTTGTTATGGTCTGTACTCTGCAGCGATGGGCAGATGATCTCATCAGTAGAGACAATGGCTATGGCCACCGACAGTCACTGCCCAGAAAGAAAGCAACGGCAGACTCCCTTCTGCAAAACTTGCCAGGAAACCCTAACAACCATGAAGTTTTCCAGAGGGTTGTTACGGGAGCAAGGTTCTGCAAAGGACATGCTACTGAATGAATGAATGAAGTTTGTCATTGCTTTCTGAATGGCCAATGCATTATACTATCAAAATCAATGCAAAGCAATCTGCTTCCAAAACAGCCATGGCTGATTTAGGACATTGGATTCGGTATGTCAAGGAGGAGGCTGGTTACAAAAATCATTAGCTGTGAAGCATGGTAGTGTTGTTGCTGTGACAGCGGCACATTTCCCACATTCTTTTACTTTGTAAAGAACAACTTTCATCACAAGCAGATCTTTGATAATTGTTCCAGTTTCCTCCAGGGGGTTTAAATAAGACCACATTCTTTTGAATATTTCATGTCAAGAGAAAAGTTGCAATATACATTTTGTAAATTATAAAAGGCAATGGTAGCCTTTTGCAAGGTGGATAACATACTGACTTATAAAAAATGTCAATTGCAAAGAGGAAAAGATTGTTTAAGTGCTAAATAGAACCTATACTTTTGTATGGATGTGAAGTGTGGACATAGAGCAGACAAGCTGAGAAACAACTAATGGCTGAGGAAATGTTGTTTCTGAGAAAAATACAGAGAATACCATAGACAGACAGAAAAACCAATGAGCAAGTTCTACGAGAAGCAATTAAAACCGATTAGAGACATTAGACATTGACAGTCAAGATTTTTTGGGCACGTTAATGAGAAGAAATAAACTGGAAAACTTGGTGACAACTGGCAAGATTGATGGGGAAAGAACAAGGGGATGGCTAAGAAGTAGGTATCTGGATGGCTTGGCCATATGCTATGGCCGAGTCACAACACAGAGCTGATCCACGACTCTGGTGATCGTATGGCATGACACATAATGATGATGATTTTGTAACAGTCAGTAGGATGAATGCAAAATAGATGAAAACTTGTATCTGGATGTCGAAACATATCACCTGAATTAATAAATAGTTGTAGAGAGCGAAGGTTGTGGAGAGGCAAGCTATCAAGGCAGCTAACAAGGTTAATTATGTTTTAAATTTTAAAATGCATGATTTTGCTGGACATTATAATGATCCCCAGGTTGGTTTCCTAGGCAATGTTTAACACTCTTGACATCCTTAACAAAAATATTGACAGGTTGCAAGACATTGGCGTGGTTATTGTAATTTCTATCTAACTTTTAAGGTTTTCATTTGAAGTATACTCGTAATTTCAGTTTAATGTTGATTAGTTATAATGTATGATTTACGATGAGATATAATGTATGCTGTATTATAATGTATGTTTTAGATAATTTCCAGGTGAAGCACACAAATAAGGCTAAAAGATACTTTCTTTTGTGCTAAATTATTCAGGTACCTAATAAACCCACCACCAAGGAAGAAGCCAAAGAGACGCCTGTTAAGAAGACTGTCACAGGAACGGATGCAGATCTGAGGAGACTCAACTTGCAAGACGCCAAACAGCTGCTGCGCAAATTTGGAGTTAATGAGTCTGAGGTTAGTGAATGCTGTTTACTTGTTGTGGTTTGTGGATCTTTACCAACAATGACTACCTATTGAACACTAAAGAAGAAAATCAACAGGTTAACAAGTTTCTGTATTTTGGAGTTTTGTATTGACAGATGATAGTAGAAGTGAAACAGAAATCAAAAAGAGAATAGGAATGGTCAAAAATGCTTTCAACATCACATCATGAAATCAGTATTAACATTATTTTCATTTTTGTTCATTGGAACCAACCATATAGTGAAGATTATCTTTGTTTATACATATTTGGAGAACCCAAATGACATTTTTGACTTTTGTCTTTCCGAAATAAACTTTGCAGATCAAGAAGTTGTCAAGATGGGAGGTCATTGATGTGGTCAGGACCATGTCAACAGAACAGGCAAAACAAGGACAAGATACCACTGGTATGCTAATCTTATTGTAACCATCTTGCCAATTTGGCTTTTTCCTTTTAGTTGGCGGGCATTATTGTTATATGTTTGTTAGGTGTTAAGGTTTTCCTCTTTAAACAGCAACATTATTACTTTGATGGTCTTAATTGTAGCATCCTTGCCATTTAGGTCTTGTCATTTTAGTGGGCAAGGTACCATTGGTATGTTAGTTTTAGTGTTTAGATGTTGTTTGTTTAATTGACTCAGTGTCAAGCAAAAGGTAGGTTTGGACCAAGCAAGGTACACAATCAAATGGTACAAGTATGATAATGTAAATTTCCTTTCACTGAGCATTAAAATTGCAGAAGATACCAGGAAACAAAACAAATACATCCTAGTATGGGATATATCACCCTTCTGGCCAGATGGGATGTCACATTTCTCAATATATTATCCTTCGCAAAGGCATCATTCGCAAGAAATTCAGGCCGGAATTCTGGATTTGGAGAGTTATGACGATGTTAGAAGATGGTATGGCTGTATTTGAATAAATGTAGAATTTTGTACATGAATAAATGTAGAATTTTGTACATGAATAAATGTTATGTTGTATCTGGAAAAAAAATATGACATCCCCCGAAAATAAGCCCTAGTGCAATTTTTTAAAGCTAAAATTAATATAGAAAGAATGGAAGATAATAGGAAAACAAAACTCGCTTACACTCAGGAAATAAATGACCGTAGACCCCGAGGTAGACCAAGAAGGCGGTGGAGAGATAATATATCGACTGGCAAGAGAGGGTCAACCAGAGAGACGAATGGAGACAGATTGTATCTGCAGCAAAGAACCTCAATGGCTCGGAACGCTAAAGAAGAAGAAGAAAATTAATATAAGACCTGGTCTTATTTTCAGGGAAGCACGGTAGGATTGCTGATTGTTTATTATATGTTAACTGTTGGATTCATTTCATGCAGGCTGGGTGAAGTTTGCACGTGGAAACCGCTTCTCGGCTGCAGAGCACATGGAACGATACAAGGATGAATGCCAGAGAATATTTGAGCTTCAGAATACGTAGGTGATCATGATTATCTGGCATATGAGTATGTTGTTATGTTGAATTGAGTTGAGTTAAGAACCAACATCACAGTACTGGGACATTCCCATATGTGCTCCGTCCTCATATTCAACAGCCAGAGAAAAGTCCCAATACTAAGGTACCAGTGGCAGTCTGATTATGTGTCTGTCTGGCCTTTCCTCTGAGTCCTGATTGTTGACCGGATCCTTTGGTCACTCCCTGCACCATCATTCTCTCCAGGTCATGATTGTTTTTATGTACGGCTGTGAATCCTGGGTAATTAGTTAAAAAAGTTAGTGATGTGTCCTTTACAGGATGTTACATTCAACCCCAGCATATACTGGCTGTTTGTGATTAAAAAAAAAAAAGTTGCATATCCTTTACAGGACTTGCGGTCAACACCAACTTTTTTACTGTTGGTGATTTCCTGGCAAGTTTACGTTCAGTAGTTTGCAATTGCTTTCTGAACAACCGACACCCATACTATTTTGTAAAAAACCAATGTAAGGCAGACTGCTGCCAAATCGCCGCAGCTGTGTTTTGGGTATACGGGATTATGAACTGTGTCCGTAATGCCTTCACCATGGAGCCAGCCCTTCGCCACCATGTTTGTGATTTACCAGACAATTTTAGTTCAGTAGTTTGCCATTGCTGTTCAGAAAGCAATGGCAAACTCATTCATTCATCATGTGCCAAGCGGTCATGTTCCGCCATCTCACTCGATCACCAGAGTTGTGGATCAGCTCTCTGTTCTTGTCTCATCCATACCACATGGCCAAGCCATCCAGGTATTTACTTCTCTGTCTTCCCCTCAATCTTGCCATTTGTTTCCAAGTTCTCCAATTTATTTCTTCTCATAACATGATAAAAAAATGTTTGACTGTCTACGTATTATTTCTCTAATGAGTACGATTTTCATTTGTTTCTTGTAGGACTTGGTCAATGGTTGTTCTCTCTGTCCATGGTATTCTTTGCATTTTCCTCAGAAACACATTTCCACAGCCATCAGATGTTTTTCAGTTTGTCTGCTCATTGACCACGTCTCACTTCATTACAAAAGTACAGGTTCTTTGTAGCAGTTCATACTTTTTTTCTCGTTGCAAATGACATCTTTTTATCGGCCAGTATGTTTTCCATCTTGCAAAAGGCTATCCTTCTCCATGGCGATTTTTGTTCTAATCTCTTCAAGGCATCTCCCATCAGACGTTATGTCTGTTCCAAGATAATTGTACCGATTCAACTGTTTAAGAATATTTCCAAACTAAGATTGTCTAGTAAATCACAAACAATATATAGTATAGTCTCATGTAGTATAGACTCATAGAGTATAGTCTCATATAGTATAGACAAGGCGGTCTTCTTCGAGATCAACAGCATCAGTATTTCAAACCCCTTTGTAATGTAGAGGTTTTGAGTGCAAATGAGAAAGAAGATGAATGATTACTTTTCTGTTTGCTTGATCGTTTGTTGTTGCTTATTATTCCCAGCTGTGAATTCTTCACTGCAAAGCTCAGTCCATGTTGTCGTTTTTCTTCCTGCTCTCTACCCTTCCAAAAATTGTGTAATTGTTTTCCCAGATTTGATCTGTTCATAGAGAGGTAAGTCTTCTGCAACACATTAATATCAGTGTTATTGGGGACGTTCATTTTAAACCCGTTCCAATGGCTTTATTACAAAAGCATGAAAGAAACTTTAACAGGTGTGGTAGAATTAAACAAAGCATTCATTTTGAACAAATTATGCACCATGGGTTGGTCAGAAGAAGTCGCCATAGGCATTCAGGCAAGCATCCCATTGCTCAGGTAGGCGGCGAATGCCGTCCTCAAAAAAGGATTGTGGTTGCTCACTGAACCAAGTGTTTACTGCGCTCATTACGTCTGCAGATGTGTGAAATCGTTGCTCCTTGAGAGCTGTTTTTAGAGGTCTGAACAAATGAAAATCACATAGTGGCAAATCAGGACTTTAGGCTGGATGTTGCAGAATTTCCCACTTCTTCCTTGCTAATGCTTCCTGCACAATCTTTGCGACATGCGGACCAGCATTATCGTGCAACAAAATCACACCGCGAGAAAGCATGCCAGGTCGTTTATTCTTGATGTGCAACTTGTCTAGTGTTTGCAAGTAGTGGGTAGAGTTGATGTTGACACCAGGTTCTTTAAAGTCGGTCAACAATAGCCCTTCATGGTCAAAAAATGCGCTCAGCATAATCTTACCAGCGGAAACCTGTAACTTGAATGTGTTGCCTTTTGGTGATCCAGCATGCTTCCATTACATATGCTCACTTTTGCTTCTCAGCTAAAAGTGGTGACATCATGATTCATCACCTGCCACTATGCAGAAGAGAAATGCATCACCCTCCACTCTGTAATGCAGCAAGTGGTTCAAACACCATCCCATGCATTCCTCTTTTTGGTGGTCAGTCAACATCCGTGGTACCCACTGTGAACACACCTTCCGATATTGCAGTTTCTTACAAATGACCTTTTGAATTGTCCCACTTGACACATCAAATTCTTTCGCTAGCGAACGTATGCTTCAACAACGGTTCATCTGTACTGCTGCATCAATTTCGGCAGTGGCTTTTTTCTGTTGCAACAATATTCGTTTGACCCGGCCGTCGAAGATCTGCTGTGAACTGGCATCATTTCTGAAACATTCATGCCCAGTTTGTCATCGTGCCCAGTTTGTCACTGTTATCTTCGACACACATTTGTTACCATACACTGCCTGCATTCTTCGATGAATGTCCACTGGTCGACATCCTTCAGATGAAAGAAACTGAATCACCGCTCTTTGAGCTTCTTTGAACGGATTTTGGATCAACCAGGCCATTTTCTCAATGGTCAGAAACAGAACCTATGCATCATGTGACGATAAGCACGTGCTCTTTTATTCATTGGTCAGTACTTATCACATGACCATGACATGATCATGTTCAACGTACGCAATTACACGTGGTGCGGCACGAACGGATTTCAAATGAAAGCCCCTTATAAAATGGTGGAGTTCGGCATCAATCAGAGCCGATTTTCTCAGTCACCAAGATCCATCTGATCAGTGGAAAGTCCTGAGACACACAGTTTGTATGTTCCAAGCTGCAAGTCGTAGTTTGAGGTTTCTATTTTTCTTATTAGTGCCTAGAGTATTGGATTTTAATGCCTGCGATTCGTATTTTGTCCTAGTTCCAATCACCCGTTTAAGGCTGAGGGGTCAGCACTAAACTGATAGATTGTTGTCGCTTATTACAGGGTTTTGGCTTCCACTGAAGTGTTGTCCACGGATGAGGGGTCCACCTCCGGCGAGGACTCAGATTTTGAGGAAATGGGCAAAAACATTGAGAGCATGTTGGCCAATAAGAAGACTAGTACACAGGTACTTGATCACGTTGTTGTTAATGTTGTTGTTATTGTTGTTGTTGGTATTATTGCTGCTATTATTGCAGTTGTTCTTATTATTGTTATTGTTATTGCTGTTATTGTTGTTGTTATTGCAGTTATTGTTATTGTTGTTGTTATTGTTGTACTGTGTCCCGAAGCTGCCACAATTGATGATGAAGTGAATGCAGCAATCTCCAAGGCCAGCGCAGCCTTTGGCAGACAGTATTAAAATGTGTGGGACAGAAACGGAATAAGCCTGCAAACAAAGCTGAAAGTCTACTAAAGCAGTTGTATTATCCACACTGCTATATGCTTGTGAAACCTGGACTGTTTATCAATGACACGCTAGGACATTAAACCACTTCCACACAGTCTGCCTTAGGAGGCTATTGAAGATTAAATGGCAAGACAAGATCCCAGACACTGAAGTTCTAGAAAAAGCGTCCATGCCCAGTATCCACACTCTACGAATGAAGAATCAGATTCGCTGGGCTGGTTACCTGACTCGCATGCCAGATCACAGGCTCCCTGAACGAATTCTTTACTTTACGGCGAGCTGCATTGTGGTAAATTCTCCGAAGGCGGTCAGAGGAAATGCCTTAAAGACACTCTGAAGATCTCACTAAAAGCTTTTGGAATTCATTACGACACTTGGGAGACTGCTGCCGAAGACCAAAATTCATCATTACGCAAGGGTGCAGTCACTTGTGAAGCAAACAGGACTGCAAGAACTGTGAAAAAAAAAGGCTGGACAGAAGAACCACTGCAGGAAATCCTCCTCCTGGAACGTCAAGCATTCTTTGCCCACATAGTCAAAGAACAATTCGAGCCAAAATAGGCCTTACCAGCCATCTTAGAACTCACGGCTCCATACTTTCAACCCCACTGGATGAAATGAATGGTCATCATCATTCTTGATGGACAAACAACATTGTTGTTGTTATTGTTACTGTTCTTAGTATTGTTGTTATTATAGTTGTAGGTATTGTTATTATTGTTGTTATTATAGTTATTGTTATTATTGTTGTTATTATTGTTGTTATTATAGTTGTAGTTCTTGTTGTTATTGTAGTTGCTCTTATTGTTGTTGTTATTGTTGTAGTTATTGTTGTTGTTGGTAGTTGTGTGTGCTTCGTTTTGCCTGGGGTCTATGAATGTGTGTCCATGGTAAATTCTGGTTAGGCTGTGGAGCGTGAGTGAACATAGTGAAAGATTGGAGTCACACTGTAAAGTTTGGAGTTACATTGTGAAGTGTATGAGTCACTGTGAATGGTTTGAGTCACATTGTTAAATGTTTGAGTCACATTGTGCATGTGAGTTACTGTGAAGGGTTTGAGTCACATTGTGAAGGGTTTGAGTTACTGTGAAGTGTTTGAGTCACATCATGAAGTGTTTGAGTCACATCATTAAGTGTTTGAGTCACATTGTGAAGTGTTTGAGTCACATTATAAAGGGTTTGAGTCACATTGTAAAGGGTTTGAGTCACACTGTGAAGGGTTTAAGTCACTTTGAAGTGTTTGAGTCACATTGTGAAGTGTTTGAGTCACAATGTTTGTGAAGTATTTCATATTGTGAAGAGTTATGAGTCACTGTGAAGGGTTTGAGTCACATTGTGAATGGTTTGAGTCACAACGTTTGTTAAGTGTTTAAATCACACTGTGAATAGTCCGAGTCACATTGTTTGTAAAGTTTTTGAGTCATACTGTAAAATGTGTGATTCATATTATGAAAGTGTTAAAGTCACCTTGTTTATAAACAGTTTGAAGTTTCATGTCTGTTGCTGGTGAGTTTGTATTAAACAGGTTCTTGTTTATTTCAGCTGTCTCGAGAGAAAGAAGAAGCAGAGAGACGGGAGCTGCAGAGAATGTTGAAAGGAGATATGTCTGATTCCAAGGACAAAAAGTCAAAAACTGGCGGTGGCAAAGACGATGATATGATGGTATGAGTTCTTTTTAATGTTCTTTTTTATGTATGCTTAGATGTTAATTAGTTAGTCATTAATTAGTCATCGTTCCAACTTCATGGCAAATGGGTTACCACACAATGCACTGTTCCTGTGACAACGAAAATCACACAAAATGCTCTTCACTGTCCCATGTGGAAAATTAGCAGACAGCAGTGTCAACAAAACCAACAGCATGCACATGCATAATGCTTGTAGAAGGCCACTGCCAGAATGTTAACACAAAAGTCAGCCATGAGAATTACTGTTCATCGTCAGTGAAAGCAGCAGTCACTAGAAAAACCAGCAGTTGCACACACATTACTGCATGAGGCAAATCAGCTAGCTCTGGCAACAGTCACCCACCATTATTCCGAACATGCAGTTCACAACACAAACCACCATGGACAGATGTAAAAGTATTTCAAATGAAATCCACAGCTCACAGAGTTACACCAAGCACTCAACATATAAGCTGGGCTGACAGAGCCCATATACTACAAGTCCAAATGAGGACAACATGCATAAGCAAAACAGTGGCCAGTAGCAATAACTACTCCAAGGCCATAATGAATTGCCCGCCTATCTGCCATATTGGACCCGAGAGTCCATGCATGCTTAGATGTAGCTGTAGATTCAGGATATCCAATACACATGTTATGGGCTGTTTGTTCTTGTTATTTTGTTCAAGTTTGCTTGCTTTGAAATCAAGCATAGTCCACACATGTGCTACTACTGCTAGTGCTTAAATGTAGCAGAAGATTGCTGAATTGCCAATACAAAGTTGATGTGTTTGTTTTGGTCTGTTATTTTGTTTTTTTTATAGTTTGCTCACTTTGAACTCACATGCTACTACCACTTGTAGTTGCTGCGAACAGTTAATGCACAGCATTGATTTTGCATAAGGGTTAGCTTTCCCCAATACCAGCGTCCCATCACTATCAAGCGATCCCGTCTATTACTTCAGAGGTTCGTGTAATTAACATCCCAAGTCAAGGACGATACAAATTTAACAGACGTCTACATATTTCTTATAGAAATGCATAGAGGTAAAGGCATTTTAAAGAAGAGAAAAAAAGAAACCAAAAGAAGGAGGGTGGGGGGCTTTCAAGGCCAGAGGGTCGACCTCACTGCACTGGGATTTCTCCAATATGACTCTAACCCTTTTCACAGAGCTGTCCGCTGAAAGCATTTCTCAGGCTACAAACGCCATAGCTCCAGCTACATACCCTCCCAATTACATTTCCTGGCCTGAATCCGTTGGCATAATGTGACTGGTTTGACTTTGTTCGGGTTTGGTGAGCGCTGTCAGGAACAAGATATTGAAAGAACTTAAGTGTCCAGTATTCTCCAAATCCTATGTCTGTTACTGCTCAGCCCCTTCGATGTTCAGGACTTTGTATGGCTAAATCCTCACATATTCAGGTCCATAAATGCCTAGATCCTTAAATACCCAGGCCTGGAAATAGCCCAGTCCTTAACAGTTCAGTTCATTAAACATCCATCATCATCATCATCATCTTCATCATCATCATCATGTCCCAGCCATTTAGTGTAGGCATCCATGTCTTTTCTCAGAGCTTGGTCCTTGGTGTTTGAATCAACTCTGTTGATGTTATTCCTCCATGCTATCCCCTCAGATCATCCAGCATCATTACTCTCAGTCTGCCTCTGCCTCTTGCCTCTTCTCCTACAGATCTGTCCAATCGACAATGTTTCAATGTTCAGAAGCTTCATTGCCCAGACCTCTTAATAGTCTAGTCTGTTAAATGCTCTGAGACTTAAATGTCCAAGCGTTGTTGCTCAGTGCTTAACCACCCAGAAATATAAATGTCCCAGATTTTTGATTGTCCTTAAATGCACAGGTCCTTAAATGTTCAGGTCCTTGAATGCCCAAGTCCTTAAATGTCCAGGTCCTTAAATGTATTGGTTATTAAATGTCCAAATCTTTAAGTGACCATGTCCTTAAATGTCCATGTCCTTTCCTGGTCCTTAAATGTCCTGGTTTATAAATGTTCTTTGTGCCTAAATGTCCTGGTCCTATTAAATGTTTAAATCCTTACATGACTAGGTCCTTAAATGTCCAGACTCTTTTAAAAGTCCTGGTCCTTAATTGTTGTGGTCCTTAAATGTCCTGATTCTTATGTGTCCTGTTCCTTGAATGTCCTGGTCTTTAAATGTCCTGGTCCTTACATGTCCTGGTCCTTGAATATCCAGGCTATTTAACACCCAGACCTATAAATGTCCATGTTCTTGAATAAAATACCAGAGATGTTCTTCTCTTCTGCGTTCATCTAGAGTGTTTTTTCAGGTGTAATTGCGTTGTGTCCGGTTATGCACTCTTAGGCCGACACACCCGACTTCGGCGGGCGTTTGTTAACCGGGTTAGCCTTCCCGGGTGAAGGTGAACTATAACACACGTGATTCTCAATTAAATGGAAGGTGAACTATAGCACAGGTGATTCTCACCTGATTGGATATGTGATTCTATTAAAATTCTACTTGATGTAAGTACAGTTTGAATAGCCTTGATCATGTGACCAGTTTGGTGTAGGCTATGACTTCAACCAAAGAGCTAACACGGCTAGATCGTGTCAAAGATAGTTATAACCCATGCAGCCTCTTTCTGGTGGTTACTGTACCAATTGCTCTTGGCTATAGTTTGAGCTGGAGTGTCACTTTGTTAATGTCCGAAACCCTCAGATAAAAATGTTCTGCAACTATTTAATTCTTACTTGAAGATGATATCGAGCACAGAGCATGGCTCAAGAAGAGTGATGCTGCAGGGAGTTGCCAGGGGACTGGTTGGCACTCACACCTCAGAGGAAAGGCCAGACAGACATAATCAGACTACTGGTAACATTAGTATTACGACTCTTCGCTGGCTGTTGCAGATGAGGACGGAGCACATATGGGAATATCCTAAGTTGTGTGATGTTGGTTCTTGACTCAACTCATTTCTTAATTGCAGCCGTTCTTGATTTTCTGGTTCAGAATGTATTCTAGATTATTGCCAGAGGCCTTCTGATTAACTCCATGAAATGTCTAATGGTAGATTTCTCTGGTCAACTATCTGTGACATCACTTCACTTGTGTCCTACTGCCACCAGCCCACCAACACAAATTATGTTAGTAAGTTATGAGTGGACAAGCCCTCGACTCCACCGACTTGATGTAACCACTGAACTCCTGTTATCCCAGAGATGTAATGTACAGATGCTGCAATTATTGCATGTTGAGTGAGTGACTTAGTCAGTTTTTGAAATACCTATTATTGTTCTCAATTATCGCAGCATCGAGGCAGGAAGCTGAAAATTGTCAGGACCTTCCATGACGATACCGGCCGACAATACCAGCGCTCGGAGATGGTCACAAACCCTGTGGTTATTGATGCCTACTTGAGGATCCGACAGACCCGGGACCCAAACTTTATGTAAGTTTTTATTTGCTCATGTAGGTTAGTAGAGTGGTGGGTTGCATAGTGGTTAGTGTACTTCACAATGTCCTTATCTGAGATGGCAAGAAGTTCTGTTCACTACCCTATGATCAGGTGGGGTGTAGAGCCTCTTGAAAAATAATCCTGAATCTGCTGGGGATTGAACATGGGTCACTGTCTTGGCAGGCAAGTACACTAACCATTAAGTGTCGTACAATCATCATGGCATGTGCACATATGTGACTACATCAGTGTATGGTGTCTGAATGTTTCCTGCTGAAGAGATCTTTTGTATGGTGTCTACATCAGTGTATGGTGTCTGAATGTTTCCTGCTGAAGAGATCTTTTGTATGGTGTCTACATCAGTGTATGGTGTCTGAATGTTTCCTGCTGAAGAGATCTTTTGTATGGTGTCTACATCAGTGTATGGTGTCTGAATGTTTCCTACTGAAGAGGTCTTTTGTATGGTGTCTACATCAGTGTATGGTGTCTGAATGTTTCCTACTGAAGAGATCTTTTGTATGGTGTCTACATCAGTGTATGGTGTCTGAATGTTTCCTACTGAAGAGATCTTTTGTATGGTGTCTACATCAGTGTATGGTGTCTGAATGTTTCCTGCTGAAGAGATCTTTTGTATGGTGTCTACATCAGTGTATGGTGTCTGAATGTTTCCTACTGAAGAGATCTTTTGTATGGTGTCTACATCAGTGTATGGTGTCTGAATGTTTCCTACTGAAGAGATCTTTTGTATGGTGTCTACATCAGTGTATGGTGTCTGAATGTTTCCTACTGAAGAGATCTTTTGTATGGTGTCTACGTCAGTGTATGGTGTCTGAATGTTTCCTGCTGAAGAGATCTTTTGTATGGTGTCTACATCAGTGTATGGTGTCTGAATGTTTCCTACTGAAGAGATCTTTTGTATGGTGTCTACATCAGTGTATGGTGTCTGAATGTTTCCTACTGAAGAGATCTTTTGTATGGTGTCTACATCAGTGTATGGTGTCTGAATGTTTCCTGCTGAAGAGATCTTTTTTTGTCCGCTTAAAGGTTGTCTATATCTGCAATGTTGTCTCTTGTATGAACTTCACTGCCTTTTTTTCTTCCACTGTTGTTTTGCTAGGCCTAGATATGTCATAGTTTGGGCAGTCTTGGGGTATGTGATCCGCTTCCTGCTTCGCCAATCCACATATGCACATGGTTGATTCGCCAATCTTGAATTTTGTATACATGTGGTTACAGAATCTATTGTGATCTGTTCTGAGGAGCAGAATGATGATTTGTTCTGGTCTGTGAATAAGGCAAACATTGTCTTGAACTGGTGTTGGTGGCTTTCTGACTGATTTGATCATTCTTTTCTTTTGGTGGTATGTAACGGGACATCAGGTTGTTTTTCTATTGCTCCTTAGCTAATCAATCAGCTCTCTCGTTTCCGGGTATTCCACAGTGAGATGGTATTCACTGTATGGTGACCTTACGCTGGCTGCCAAGTTCAGAAAGTAGTGTTCATAGTACTGGCAATTTCCCAGACAGGAGCATCTCAAGTACTGGTTTTGAATCTGTCAATAGCACCACAGGTTGTGTACCATGATTGGCATTCAGTAATTTAAGTTGTCTTGATTGCTTGGATTTCTGCATCATAGTTATGGCAGTACTTTCCCGTTGAAGAGATCATATGGTAAAACACATTATAGCAGTACTTTCCCGTTGAAGAGATCATGTGGTAAAAAACATTATAGCAGTACTTTCCTGTTGAAGATATCATATGGTAAAACACATTATGGCAGTACTTTGCTGTTGAATAGATCATCTGGTAAAACACATTATGGCATTACTTTCCTATTGAAGAGATCATATGGTAAAACACATTATGGCAGTACTTTCCCATTGAAGAGATCATCTGGAAAACACATTATGGCAGTACTTTCCTATTGAAGAAATGTGATAAAACACATTATGGCAGTACTTTCCTATAGAAGAGATCATATGATAAAACACATTATGGCAGTACTTTCCTGTTGAAGAGATCATGTGATAAAACACATTATGGCAGTACTTTCCTGTTGAAGAAATCATGTGATAAAACACATGGCATTACATTTCTGTTGAAGAGATCATGTGATAAAACACATTAAGGCAGTACTTTCCTTAGTTTAGTTTAGTCGACAGATCAAACCACGGCACACGGGTGTAACCCATAAGTGCTCCTTTCTACTCCTAACTCAAGCCGAGTTCGGAGAAGCTCAACTCAGTGCACGAACTCCGTAGCACCATCGAGGAAACTGAAATATTATGGATAGATTTTTAACTCAAAATTTTTCCCGGGCAGCGCCGTTAGGCTACTCTTTTTCGATTTCCAACTGCCAAGGGATTTTTTACGTGCGCAACAATACACACGGGCGTCCGATCTCACTACCCAGAGACTCGGGTAAATTCTGTTATTAGAAGTCCACGTGAAAAAATCTCGGTCCTCACCGGGGCTTGAACTCGGGACTTCCAGCACTTGAGGCGGACACCATACTTCGAGACCACTCAGCCTCCTTTCCTATTGAAGTACTTTCCTATTAAAGAGATCAAGTGATAAAACACATTATGGCAGTACTTTCCTATAGAAAAGATCATGTGATAAAACACATTATGGCAGTACTTTCCTATCGAAGAGATCATGTGAAAAAACACATTATGGCAGTACTTTAATGTGGAAGAGATCATATGATAAAACACATTATGGCAGCACTTTCATGTTGAAGAGATCATATGATAAAACAATTATGGCAGCACTTTCCTGTTGAAGAAATGTGATAAAACGCATTATGGCAGCACTTTCCTGTTGAAGAAATGTGATAAAACACATTATGGCAGTACTTTCCTATTGAAGAGATCATGTGATAAAATACATCCCTAGTGATTAGAGAGGATCATCATTGAGCCACTCGAGTCGTATGAGGCCAGCATGTTCATTGAGTTGTTTAGTATGCATGCGAGTGAGTACGTCTTTGTGCTGAGCCAGTTCAGGACATTAGTTCATCATCATCAAGTGCCATGCCGACAGGCGTGGGCATTCATGGTTGGCCATCTCACACAGTCACCAGAGACTCGAATCAGGTCTGTGTTCTTGTCCCGACCATGCCATGCTGCCAAACCATCAAGGTATTTATCTCCTTGGCTTCCTTTTGCTCTCTTCCCACCAAGCTTGCCAGTTGTCACTAAATTTTCAAGCCCCTTCCACCTCATAACATGTCCAAAGAATCTTGACTGTCTACGTCTAATTTCTCCAATCAATCTCCATTTTTCATGTTTGTTGAAGGACTGTCTCATTTGATTTTCTGTCCGTGCAGGGTATTCTTTGCATTTTTCTTAAAAACCTTATTCCACCACTACCATTAGATGTTTCTAAGCTTGTCTGTTAATTGTCCTATGCTTCACGCGCATACAACAATATAGGTTCTATATAGCACTTGATCACTCTTTTTCTCACCACAATTGACAACTTTACATTGGTTACTGCTGTAGTTTCCATCAAAAGGCTGATGATTATCACAACAAAAGCACCACTTGTTTCCTTGACAGTTTCGTATCTCGAGCTTGCTCTGAATGTTCTCCTTCGTATTTGATGGCAGGTTCTTGCTCCCAATACATTCCTTATTCTCATGACATCTTTTCCATCTGTACTGACCAGCTCAGTTCATCCAATGGATGTTTCTATTTGAATCTCTCCAGAAAACAGTTTGCAGCCATGGATGACCAGCAGAAGGAAGAGATGAGAAAGGAAAGGAGGCGGATACAAGAGCAGCTAAGGAGAATCAAGAGGAACCAGGAGAAGCCTGTTGCCACTCCGCCTCCAAAGAAAAAGCCAAAGAAGGAAAAGGAACAACTCATTAAGGCTTCGAAGGTGATTATATGTTGTCAGATAGTGTAGGATTTTAAGGTGATTTTATGTTGTCAGATAATGTAGGATTCTAAGGTAATTTTATGTTGCCAGATAATGTAGGATTCTAAGGTAATTTTATGTTGTCAGATAATGTAGGCCTCAATGATGAATTTACATTTTCTTGCTGCATCATTCTGTCTCTTGTATCCGTGTGGCTGTCTGTTCTTTGCCATCTCTCTCTCTCTCTCACACACACTCTCTCTCTCTCTCTCTCTCTCACACTCTCTCTCTCTAAATCTGTCTCTATGTATCTGTCATAACATGGTAATTTGTCTTGATTATGTTTACAACATTCATTTCACAATGTTTATCTTTCTTCCTATGTAAATGTATAATGCTCTTGATGAACGAAAGACAAGTGATTGGAAGGGCCGAATGTAAGACGGGCCTGCGTGCCCAATTTGTTTCCCTTTTAAAATAAAGTTGATTTGAAATAAATAAAGTTGATTTGTCCACCTCCTATCTCTGCCTCTCTATCACATACTCTCTTCATGTCTGTCTGCCTGCCTGCCTGTCTATCACATACTCTCTTCATGTCTGTCTGCCTGCCTGCCTGCCTGTCTGTCTGTCTGTCTGTCTGTCTGTCTGTCTGTCTGTCTGTCTGTCTCTGTCTGTCTGTCTGTCTGTCTCTGTCTGTCTGTCCGGCTGCCTGCCTGCCTCTCTCTCTCTCTCTCTCTCTCTCTCTCTCTCTCTCTCTCTCTCTCTCTCTCTCTCTCTCTCTCTCTCTCTCTCTCTCTCTCTCTCTCTCTCTCTCTCTCTCTCTCTCTCTCTCTCTCTCTTTCTCATTAGTATGACTCAGTTTTACTCAGTCTTTTTTTCCTATTCCTTCATTTGACTTCACCCTTCTTTTGTTCTCTTCAACATATCCTCATATTCCTATGACACACACGTACCGATGTTTGCTAAACAAGAGCAGGTGTGATGTAGGTCAACAGTGATGCTAAATTTACAAACAATGTCATAATCATTTGATTCTCTGCAGATGAAATGTGGTGCTTGTGGCCAGATAGGACACATGAGGACAAACAAAGAATGTCCCGTGTACAACATGAAAGGTCCCGGGGCGGGCTCCCTCCAGGTGGCCATGACCGAAGAGCAAGAAGAGGAAGGAAGAGAAGAATGTCCCGGCCGATCATGACCTCATTAACGTTGAAGGCACCAAGATTATCATGTCAAAGACTTTGCTGGAACAGTGAGTACTGCATGCTTTTAATGTGTTTCTTCGTGCTGACAGATATTTCCTGTTACTTTTGTCCACCTTCCTGCTCTTGTCATGTCCATCATGTCCTGTCATGTCCTTCATGTCCTGTCATGTCCATCACCTAAGTGAGTGATGTGGTTAGTATCACACATGCTGCCTTTACTTCCCAAGGCATTTCCTGGCACTCATTTTAGACAGGGTTACTTGGAAGCCGATGCTGTGGCAAACATGATTCATAATCCCGCATTTCACGCTCAAAAACACAGCTGCGTGTGATTTGGCAGCACACTGCCTAGCGCTGGTTTTCATACACTGATATGAGTGCCAGTCATTAAGAAAGCAATTTCAAATTATTGAATGTAATCTTGCCAAGAAATCACAAACAACCAAAAAATGCTAGGGTTGACAGTGACATCTTGCAAAGGATATGCAACTACGTAACTAGGAAGCCACACAAGTCACCTCACTCTGATCATAACTGAAAGATATACTACAGATCTGCTTGATCATTGCCCCACACTCCAGCATGACATGGACAGTATATCCATGTAAGCAAGCAGTGTCTATGTCTGGTACCACATACTCCAGCATGACCTGACAGGACATTGTCATATGCAGATGATGTTTTAGTGTATCGTCAGGGTAAGGATAGAGAGCAGGTTGCCGTGGAACTACAAACCGAACTCAATCGCATAAGTACTTGGTGTGATGAAGCTGGGGCAATGGTCAACCCAACAAAGAAAACAAGTGACTTGGTTCTCGTTGAATAATCATATTGTCAACACTCCAACATCAAGTGTAAAGCTGTGTTCAGAGACGGTGGAAAGAATGCAGGCAATGAAATACCTGGGGATACGGTTTGATCGAAGCCTTGCTTATAATGAGCACATAGACCAGGTGATAACAAAGGCCAAGCAGGGTTTGGCTGCGATGCGGGTGATGGCGGCAGCAAACTGTGAGCAGCGCCATCTATGTCTTCTGTACAAGGGGCTGGTCATGTCTGTTTTTGAGTATGCAATGGCAATCCTGACTCTCAGCCATAAGCAGATAGAAAGGATGGAAAGGATACAGAATGAAGCTATGCGCATTATTCTTGGATGTACAAGAGATACAGCATGCAGGGCGATGTGCTACCTTCTTGATTTTCCAACCATTGAAGAGAGAATACAAGTTTGCAGAGCACGCGCCTACCTCAGAGTTAATGCAAACACACAACATCCACTGCATAGTGAAATTATGAAGGTGAAGGGCAGCAGGTTAAAAAGAGGACGGTCGTGGATGGGTCAAGCCGAAGACATTCTTCAACAGGTGTGTTCACTTGAGGACTTAGAACCTGGCGAGGAGCGGGTACAAGTGCCAACAGATTTCTGCACATCCTTTTCAGTTTGCATCCAACTAGATAGAAAATGCAGACAAGAAAATCCGGCTGCTGTGGAGGCTGAAGTACAAGCGTTGATTTTTGAGAATTCGCTAGACGCTGATGCTGTCATCTACACAGATGGGTCGGTCGTCTGACATGTGAGAAGCTCATGGGCCTTTACGGCTCGGGCCGGAGGGAGAATTGTGAAGGAGGAC
The DNA here is from genome assembly GCA_014155875.1 of Cepaea nemoralis. Classification (NCBI taxonomy): domain Eukaryota; kingdom Metazoa; phylum Mollusca; class Gastropoda; order Stylommatophora; family Helicidae; genus Cepaea; species Cepaea nemoralis. The sequence goes on from JACEFZ010000601.1 coordinate 226,872, forward strand.
TCTGGTGCTTTCACTGAAACCACAAGTAGCCTGACTATGAAAGTCATGGCAGTAAGTAAAGCAATAACATGGCTCGAGACACAGACATTCACTAGGGCATGTTTCCTTAGCGACTCAATGAACATGATCAAGAGGATAGAGGAGGGGTCGATCCGAAGAGAATGGTTGCTGCCTCTGGAGCTGGTCTCGGCTGGCAAAGATTAGTTTCATCTTCGTGCCAGGGCATGCGGGAGTACAAGGAAATGAGCGGGCTGACAAGCTCGCAGGTGAGGCTACGGTGGAGGGCGGATGCGCCATGGACCAGGCTGACATTCTGAATGCTTTACGAGAAGTAAGACTTTTGCGTGAACCAAGTGATGACTGTGAATCTACAACCATGGCCAGACTGCGAGAACAGCAAATTAAAAGAGGGGTGGCCAAACAAGAACACTACGCAGGAAGCCAAAGAAGATTGATAAACCAACACAGAACTGGTGTCAGTTAGCCGCTACACGCTGCGGGATTTGCTGAGAAGGGGATCCGAGCACTTATGGACTGAATGGTTCGATGTGCAATGAGGATGATCTGTCAACTAACATACTCCAGCATGACATGGACAGTATATCCATGTAAGAAAGCAGTGTCTATGTCTGGTACCACATACTCCAACATGACATGGACAGTATATCCATGTAAGAGAGCAGTGTCTATGTCTGGTACCACATACTCCAGCATGACATGGACAGTATATCCATGTAAGAGAGCAGTGTCTATGTCTGGTACCACATACTCCAGCATGACATGGACAGTATATCCATGTAAGAGAGCAGTGTCTATGTCTGGTACCACATACTCCAACATGACATGGACAGTATATCCATGTAAGAGAGCAGTGTCTATGTCTGGTACCACATACTCCAGCATGACATGGACAGTATATCCATGTAAGAGAGCAGTGTCTATGTCTGGTACCCCACACTCCAGCATGACATGGACAGTATATCCATGTAAGTCCTTGTAAGAGAGCAGTGCCTTATGTTTTGTACCCACTCACGCCACATCTGGTCGTTTAGAACTTATTCACCTGGATCTAATGATTCCTCATTTCAGCGCTGAAAACATCCGTCGCAAGTCTCTGGTGCTGAAAGTGCCCAAACAGGCAGTGGAAACAAAGAAGAAACGCCGGGTTAGCAACATTGTGCACTGTGACTACCTGAAGGTTGGTTCTACGTTGTGCTTACATTATTATTCATTATTGTTTGGATTTAACAGCTAAAGTTTTCTTCGGGCTGGGGTGGCCAGCCCATGCCAACCCTCCTTAGTTGCCTCTTATTACATGCGTATTTAGGGGGGGGGGGGGTCTTTGCTGGTTTTATGGAGTTTGTGCTTTGTATGATACTTTCGGCAGGCAGCTTGCCATTACTGCAGATAAAGAGAGATTTGAGTCCACCTTCACTGTCAAGATGGCATATGATCTGATCTTTGTTTTGGTTTAATATTGTTAAGGGTTACTCTCTCCTTGGCTCATCAGGGCCTAGGCTAACGGGCATCCACTGTTCACACACTACTAAAAACCCTTCGTAATCAGTGGTGATAGATGTAAAGTTGTGCACCGACACCAGTCACCTCACACTGATCAGAACTGAAAGATGTATTACTGATATTTGTTTACTATATTTCCCCCAACACAGAAACCCAAACAGTCATCTAACAGGAGGAGGACCGACCCACTTGTCACGCTGTCCTCTATCTTTGAAAGCATTCTGAACGAGCTGAGAAGTTTGCCCGATGTAAGTAGTAGCCCGTTATAGTATTCAACTCATTACCTTTATTGTTTTGTTTTAATTTGACCATGCAATTAACAGCAGCAAGTCAGAAGGATCTACAGGAAATGATAGATACAGTGGTTGTAGAAAGTGTAAAAAATGGGCCTTAGTTTGAATAATAGAAAGACACAGTTTGACTCGGGCTCTGAAGGTTGTGGGTTCGATTCCGGGCTGCATCCTTTGTTTCACGAGTGAATTTTTTGGGGAGACTCCTGGGGGTCATCGCTGGAGCTACAGAGTTTGTGCTTTGTGCGACACTTTCAGGCATTTTGCTGTGGAAAGAGACTGAGCCATATGGGATAAAAACCTGGTGCAATGAAGTCGACCTGTCGACTTTTAAACAACTTTTTAAATAGAAAGACAAGTCATGGTGATATCAAAGAAACAGATTGTGCCTAAATGTGCAATTACAATAAAGGACGTTATTTTGGGGCAAGTGCAGAAATTCAGATATCTAGGCACATAGATAACAACAGATGGAAGATGCATCACTGAGATAAAAAGCAGAATAGGACATGCAAAAACTGCATTCTATCAAATGAACGTTTTGTGCAATAAGTCATTGTCCTTGAAAGTTGGAAAAGAGTTCTTGCATGTTACATAGAACCAGTGTTGCCATTTTAGTGCTTTTCGCACTAAATTTAGTGCTTTTTCAAGTCATTTAGTGCGAAAATTTTGATTTTAGCGCAGCCGCGTAAATTTAGTGCTTCACAACATTTGTTTTGGTGCTTTTTTGGGGTGGGTAAAAATTACTTTAAAAATCATTTTGGGAACACTAAAAAGCCGAATTTGAACTGAAGCGAGGGAGTAAAACAGTCTTAATACGTTACCGCGCAATATTCAACTAATTTAACTCCCTGTAATACGATTTAGCTGAAAGAGAATGCCATCTTGCAGACGAGTCCAAACGTCAATACATTAGCTTGTAATCGAGTTCATAATTTTGTGGTGTCTACATTATCCTTTCATTTAAGCTTATTTGTGTTTCACCATGAGCAAGAAATATTGTCAACATTTCAGAGAACAGTGGCTCAGTGACACGAGATTTCAAAAATGGTTGTTAAAAGTAGAAGGAGATAATACTAAGTGTTTTTGCAAATATTGCAAATGTTCAATTGCAGCCAGGTTAAATGATATTGAGAGGCACAAGAATACAACGAACCATCAGAAAGCCGAACAACCATTCAGTACACAAAGGCAAACAACAATTGCATTTGACAAACTGAAAGATGATGTCAAAGAAACAGAAGGATGCATGTCTTTGTTCACAGCTGGCCATTGTTCGCTTCACGTTGTTGACCATTTAAGTGAACTCTGCAAGGTACACTTTGGTGACAGCAAAGGTTGCAAGAACTTTAAGCTTAGGAGAACTAAGTGCAGAGCAGTTATTTCAAATGTACTTGCACCATATTTCACAACAGACTTGACAGCTGATATTGGCAAAAGTAAATACAGCTTATTGATTGATGAGAGCAATGACATTTCTGAAACTAAGCTACTTGGAGTAGCTATTAGGTACTATTCAGAGACAAGAAAGCAGTTTGTGGTTACTTACTTAGATTTAGATGAACTGAGTGACTGCAACGCACAGGCAATATGCAATGCGTTAAAACAGTGGTTCTCAACCTTTTTTGGCCCGTGCCCCCCTTCACCATATTTTCAGAACGTCATTCCCCCCTTCCTATCAAAAATTTGGCCCGTGCCCCCCTTCACTATATTTTCGGAAAGTCATTCCCCCCTTTCATATTTCCTATCTAAAAATCCCCCCCCACCCCTACACAGTATACATAAAAATGGAAGGTAAATATGTTAAAACAGGTCTAGACATCCACATAAAACGTGATTTGTGGGTCTACTTACTTTATAAAATGAATTTTAGAAGGAAGAGACATGCATGACTGTAAAGTATGAAGAGAAAAGCAATATCAAGTAATTGGTTCTTGTATTAACACGATCTTGAAATTATCTTCATTCCCCCCCCCCCCCCCCCCCCTCCCCCCCCCTCCCCTGGAAACCCTAAAATTCCCCCCTGGGGGGAAATTTCCCACCAGTTGAGAACCACTGCGTTAAAAGATTGTTAAAAGACACAAGAATGGAGTTGAGTTGCAAAGACTAGTTGCACTCGGCACTGACAATGCGTCTGTCATGACAGGTGTAAACAATGGAGTATATACAAAATTAAAATCCGAAGTTCCTCATCTGGTACTAATTAGGCATGTACGTCATTTCCTTCAGCTGGCAGTGTCACAAGCTGCAGCTGCTTGTCTGCCCAGGGACATAGAGTTCATGATTAGAGAAACATATAACTGGTTTTCTCACTCAAGTCTTCGTCAAGCAAAGTACAGGGAGCTTTTTGCTTCAATAAATGATGGACAACATCCGCTGAAGATTGTTCAATTAAGCCAGACACGACACCTCATTCTAATGCGGACGTGGAGCGTGTTTTCAGTCAGATGGGAGTTATAAAATCAAAATTGCGGAACAGACTGAGCATCAAGAGTTTGACAGCTGTTTTTGACTATTAGATATGGAATGAAAAGATATGGCAAATCATTGGCACCTTGCCATCTTGACAGACGATAGTTTGTGCTTTAAAAAGGCATAATAACTTTTCCCTATGGCGGTAGCGAATGTGACTGATAAGGCCAATTCACGCTGTAAATGTCCGTTCACAGTGGGTGCATGTGAACACGTGGTCGTTTCCACCATCATGCACCATCTTACGTCTCACACCTCGGTGTGTGACTTATCTGCAATAATTTTCTCCTTTGTCTTTATTCCATTTCTGATGTTTGCCCTCCATGCAACACGTTCAGCGGCGACTTGCTCCCAATGTGCATTATCAATGCCTGTATCAATCATGTCCCGCTTACACATATCTTTGTATCGTAGTAGAGGCTGACCCTGAGATCTCTTACCCATCTGTAATTCACCAAAAAGATGTCCTTTGGTATTCTACCATCATCCATCCTCCTAAGATGTCCTATCCATCTAAGTCTACGAAGACTGAGCATGGAATAAACCATCACAAAACCTGATCTTTCCAATACTTCAGTATTTGTGATTTTGTCTTGCCACTTAATACCAAGAATTCTTCGCAGACACTGCATATGAAAGCTGTTTAAATGTTTCTCTTGGTGTGAGCAAGTTGTCCAGGTTTCACTGCCATAAAGAAGAGTACTAAGGACACAGGCTTGATAGACAAGGACTTTTGTTTTGGCAGTAAGCTTCCTGTTCTCCCAGACTCTTTTTCTTAACCTGTTCATTGTTGTTGCTGCCTTACCAATCCGGATGTTGATTTCCTGATCTAGAGATAATTTGCTATTTACCACTGATCCTAGATATGTAAAATGGTCTACCATCTCTAGTTCGGCGTCATCAATAAAGATTGATGGTACCCCATGTGCACCTTGTGACATAATCTGTGTCTTCTTTTTGCTAATTGTTAAACCAAATTCAGAACAAGCATTGGAGAATGCAGATAGTAGTGTCACCGACCGTTAGGGTATTTCTATTGAAATAGACAGAAATCCCTATCCAAGAGTTTGCCGACAGTCTCTAGAAAGTATGGCTCGTTATCAGAATGTCTAAAGGGATGGTCCCGATAGGAGAGACTGGGATTCACTTGGTAGACAAAGGCAGAAGGTGAAGAACACTCGTGTATGTAGGAAGACCTAACACGAATGTCTAGTTTATCTGTCGGTGATCCTTCGTCATTTGATGAAGCCCCCTGTTTTAAATACTTTCACGCACTCACGCGCACGCCTTGCGTTCAAATGATCACGAAGGGAGTACGTGGGTACAAGTATAAAACAATAATACTCTTTAATAGTAAAAGAGATAATGAAAATTGTCGTTCAAGTGGTGAACTATGACAGTTACAATTATGTTACAGGTACAAAAATAAAACAGTTTTCTGATGCTTAGCTAGATCGCATATCATCATTCACACCATCCAGACAGTGACACACTCAGAACACATGTAGACACAGAGTCACCTGAGATAATCTGATCTCGTTTAGGAATAGTGCTGGCTTTCGTTTGGATTATGTCTTGGAGTCGACCCTGGCATTCGACAGGTGTACGATGCTCCTCCGGATTCCAGGTTCCGTCTCCACTAGTTGGTGGCTCAAAGTTTCGGTAACCGGACCAGTTAGGTGTCAGCAGTATCAGCAGCGAGGCTCCCCCAGTCTTATTGCAGCAATTAAGATCGGTTTTGGTATAATCTACCAAAGATGGAGTTGGATTTGGCAGCCCACTTCATGTAAGGTCTGCTTGGCACAGCAGCTATGGTCGTTGTGAACCGGACGGAAGTTGTTAGTCACAATTTCCGGTGCCGCAGTACTAATAGCATATCGCGTATTCCTGTTGCTAGGGAGTGATGGACCTATATCCCCAGTCATTAGACTTGATATTAATAAGGGTTGAAGACAGGGGATTTCCCTTGTGACATCATTTGATGACGACGTGGAAATGTGCTGTCCCCAATAGTACAGTGTGTAGTTTTAGTGCAGCAAATGTCTGCGTCACCAATATGACGTCATTATTAGTAATTTAGCTGCCTACTGAATCCAGAATGTAAATAGTAATTCCTCTAACGCAGTAGTGGTGGTGTTTGCATAGTGATCTAGACTCATCCCGTCACATATGCCGTCCCTAGAGAAAAGTACGGCTCAGCGAACTTTTAGGGTGGATGAGCCTAGATCGACTATGCATTCTCACCATAGTTTATATCTGAACCAATTGTTCCCCTCTAGAGAAGGATCTATTAGACTTCTTTCGACTCCGGGGCTGGCCTGGTACTTTGGTATGACCTGGCGTTTCTCCAGATAAGTTTAGTGAGGATCCAGTCAGAGGTGGGTATGGAAAGCTAAGAGGTTCTTCCCTCCTCCCTACTTTCTGAACAACATTTAGAGCTACCAGATGTACTGGTCGTTCTTTTGCTCTGTCATAATATTTGCGGAGCAATTTAATGTGGTAGATTTTCATCTTACCTTTCATGAAGATTTTATATTTGGTGTTGGACACTTTCTCCATTATGGGGAATGGTCCTTGCCACTCAGTCTCCTTATTAGTCCCACTAGATCTTAAGAGTAACACTTTGTCCCCTACCGCTAGCGAACGTTGTGAGGAAAAAAATTTCCCTCTCTGGAGAGTCTTCCTAGCACTAGGAAGTTGGGTACAGCCAGGTGTTAGAGTTGGGACATGGGTCAGTGCACTCCCTACTATCGTGGGAGTGGATGGTTCCCCTAAATAGACATATTTACTTCCCAGTATCATGTCATAGATAGGATCAGTCATCACTGCTGCCGATATAGTTCCCTTTACAAATCTAGAGTTAACTAACACTTGGGCTATTGGTAAAGTTAGGGTAGGCGAACTTCTTGTCGCACCCATAACTTCAACCATGTTTTGCGTCAACTGACCAGGTTTTACTAAGTGTGATGCTATTATGGCATCATACGTTAAACCCGTATCATGCAGACACTCGACCAACTGTCCATTGACATTGATCTTCTCTACCACTCGATGTCCTCTCATTTCGGGAGGCGGTGGTAGTGTAGTGGTTTTCTTCCCTATCGAGAAGCAAGCCGCAATCTGGGGTCTTGCTCTGCGCTTGCAGTCTGCCGTACTGTGGGAATTATTATGACAATTCGTGCAGTATGGTTTTCTAGCCCCAGATGTGGTTTGTTTTTTGTTATGCTGCTGCTGAGGTTGCCTCTGGTCTGCTGGTATATTGCTAAGGGTTTGTCCCTGATTGGTTGGAGGTGGGTTCTGTTGAGGTTGGGGAGGTTGCGTTGGGACCGAGTCCCCATGGGCAGTCAGATATCTTTCAGCCAAGACTATAATTTCCTCCAGTGTTTGTGCCCCTTGTTCAACGATGAAAGTTTCCATCGGCTTCGACATACAGTTCCTCAGCTGCTCACACAAAACCATCTCCCGCAAGCCCGCATAGGAGTGTTCATACTCTCCCAATGTCTCCCATTTACAGAGATAACTCTGCAGACGAGCGGACAATTGTGAGAATGACTCACCCCTCAGACGTCTTGCGGTTCGGAATTTCCGCTGATAAGCAGCTGAGGTTAACTCATATCTCTTCAATAAAGCCGATTTCAAACTTTCATAAGAATGTTCATGGCCTGGAGGTAGTCCCTGAAAGACTACATACGCTTGTCCCCTCAGTGCCTGAGAAAGCTTCAAGTTCCAGTGTTCCCTAGCCAACCCAAATGACTCAGCTAATTTCTCGAATTTCTGAAGGTAACTATCCAATTGTTCCTGATTTTCCTCGAACGGCATCAAAGGAAAACTCATAGGACCCACATGAGAAGTCGAATGTAGCTGGGTTTCAATGCTGGGTGCCGGAGAGCTGGCGTTAGAACAGGTTGCTGATAGAGCTTGGTTTTCTAGCTCTTTCATCCTAAACTCATGCTGTCGGATTTTTTCATTTTCCTGTAACTGCCTAAGTTCTTTCTCAGCCTCGGACTCGATTTTCTTAAGCTCTGTCTCTGCTTCCAGTTTCTTAAGCTCGAGTTCATGCCTACGTATTTTATCTTCCCTGTCTTCTTTCCTTAACTCCCTCTCCATATCATGGACATATTTGGCTGCTTCGGGCTCCGATAACCCCATAGCTATCGCTGCTGCGTGCAAATCTGCTGATGAACTCATGACTGAGTTTTGACTGAGAGGGTGAGTGATCAGTGGACTACAATTTCTATATCAATATTATACTACTTCCCAATTCACGTTATACTAATACAATTGCAATAATTTACAAATCTTATTAGTACATACACAAAAATGGTTAGTACAAACAATGATACAAAACACACTTTCACTCTCTCAATCGAATGGAAACAACTAATTACAGAGTTTCCTAAACTACTCTACCCTTTACTGAGATGAAAAAAAAATATTTTTTGTACCAAGTAACATAATTTATTAGAATATTGTTTCTAATTAGCTGGGTAGATCCCGGACCGAGACCACAGTTGTCACCGACCGTTAGGGTATTTCTATTGAAATAGACAGAAATCCCTATCCAAGAGTTTGCCGACAGTCTCTAGAAAGTATGGCTCGTTATCAGAATGTCTAAAGGGATGGTCCCGATAGGAGAGACTGGGATTCACTTGGTAGACAAAGGCAGAAGGTGAAGAACACTCGTGTATGTAGGAAGACCTAACACGAATGTCTAGTTTATCTGTCGGTGATCCTTCGTCATTTGATGAAGCCCCCTGTTTTAAATACTTTCACGCACTCACGCGCACGCCTTGTGTTCAAATGATCACGAAGGGAGTACGTGGGTACAAGTATAAAACAATAATACTCTTTAATAGTAAAAGAGATAATGAAAATTGTCGTTCAAGTGGTGAACTATGACAGTTACAATTATGTTACAGGTACAAAATAAAACAGTTTTCTGATGCTTAGCTAGATCGCATATCATCATTCACACCATCCAGACAGTGACACACTCAGAACACATGTAGACACAGAGTCACCTGAGATAATCTGATCTCGTTTAGGAATAGTGCTGGCTTTCGTTTGGATTATGTCTTGGAGTCGACCCTGGCATTCGACAGGTGCACGATGCTCCTCCGGATTCCAGGTTCCGTCTCCACTAGTTGGTGGCTCAAAGTTTCGGTAACCGGACCAGTTAGGTGTCAGCAGTATCAGCAGCGAGGATCCCCCAGTCTTAGTGCAGCACTTAAGATAGGTTTTGGTATAATCTACCAAGGATGCAATTGGATATGGCAGCTCACTTCATATAAGGTCTGCTTAGCACAGCAGCTATGGTCGTTGTGAACCGGACGGAAGTTGTTAGTCACAATTTCCGGTGCCGCAGTACTACTAGCATATCGCCGTATTCCTGTTGCTAGGGGGTGACGGACCTATATCCCCAGTCATTAGACTTGATATTAATAAGGGTTGAAGACAGGGGATTTCCCTTGTGACATCATTTGATGACGACGTGGAAATGTGCTGTCCCCAATAGTACAGTGTGTAGTTTTAGTGCAGCAAATGTCTGAGTCGCCAATATGATGTCATTATTAGTAATTTAGCTGCCTACTGAATCCAGAATGTAAATAGTAATTCCTCTAACCAGTAGTGGTGGTGTTTGCATAGTGATCTAGACTCATCCGCCACAGTGGGTCATAACTGCAGCATCATCTGCAAAAAGCAACTCTCTGATCAGTGCCCTCCTAATTTTGGTCTTGGCCTTCAATCTCTGAGCATTTTAGAGGCCGCATATGAGCGTGAGTGAATGTATATACCACCATCCTGATAACGAAAGGCATATTTCAGTAGAAGTGAAAAGTATATTCCAAAGAGGGTGGGAGCTAGTACACAACCTTGCTTAACTCCACTCTTGATTTCAAACTCTTCAGAAGTTGCACCATCAAACTTGATTATACCCTTCATGCCTGTGTGGAACGATTCCACAATAGACAGAACAGTTGGTGGGCAGCAAATCTTCTTTAGTGCCTTGAACAGACCCTCATGACTGACCAAATCAAATGCCTTTGTGAGGCCGATGAAGGCAATAAACAGTGGTTGATTCTGTTCATGGCATTTTTCTTGCATTTGTCGCAATGAGAATATCATATCAATGGTAGACCGGTTCTGTCGAAAGCCACACTGTGATTCGGGATAGACTTGATCTCCTAGGACTTGAAGTCTGCGCAGAACAATTCTGGCAAATACTTTCCCAACAATACACAGAAGTGAGATACCCCTATAGTTGTTACAGTCGCTTCGATCGCCCTTGTTCTTGTACAGTGTTATGATGCTTGAATCTTTGAAATCCCGTGGGACTTGTCCTTCTCGCCAGCATAGCTCTATTAGCTGGTGGATCTGTAGAGTGAGTGTGTCTTGCCCACTCCTGATAACCTCTATTGGAATCCCATCCTTACCTGGAGCCATGCCAGATGCAAGTTCATTTATAGCACACTTAACTTCTGTTATGGTGGGAAGTGTGTCCAGGTGGTCAAGAGTTGGTAGAGCCTCTATGGCGTTGAGGGCATCATCCGCTAGTTTGGTCTCACTTGAGTAAAGCTCCAAATAGTGCTCTACCCATCTGTCCATCTGCTGTTTCTTATCAGTTATGATTTCTCCAGTCAAGGTTTTCAATGGTGCACTTCTTTTGATCACTGGACCACAGGCTTTCTTTATTCCTTCAAACATGCTTCTTATGTTTCCCTTATCACTTGCGATTTGAATGGACTCACATAACTTGATCCAATAATCATTTGCACACTGCCTGGCAGCCTTTTGCACATCCTTCCTAGCTTGCCTTAGCTCACTCAGAGTGTTACGCATTGGTCTTTCCTTGTTTCTAGAAGAGCTATCTTCTTCTTATCAATCAAGAGCTGCAGAGTCTCGCTGTTTGCTGCAAACCAGTCCTGCCTCTTATGATCCACAGTGCCGTAAACCCTTACGGCAGTTTAATAAAGAGTTTCCTTAAGTTGACCCCACTTTTCATTTACTATGCAATTTTCTGGTGTATCAGTGAAAGCGTCTTCAAGTTGCTGTTGAAACTGAAAGCACTTTTCAGGATCGTGAGTGTTAATAATATTAATCCTGGGGCTAGATTTGTGAATAGCTGTGTAGATTCTCTTTGGTCTCAGTCTAACCCTTGCAACAATCAAAGAATGATCCGTATCACAGTTAGCACTGTGGTAACAGACTGAGCATCAAGAGTTTGACAGCTGTTTTGACTATTAGATATGGAATGAAAAGATATGGCAAATCATTGACACCTTGCCGTCTTGACAGACGATAGTTTGTGCTTTAAAAAGGCATAATAACTTTTCCCTATGGCGGTAGCGAATGTGACTGATAAGGCCAATTCGCGCTGTAAATGTCCGTTCACAGTGGGTGCATGTGAACACGTGGTCATTTCCACCATCATGCACCATCTTACATCTCACACGCTCGGTGTGTGACTTATCTGCAATAATTTTCTCCTTTGTCTTTATTTTATTTCTGATGTTTGCCCTCCATGCAACACGTTCAGCGGCGACTTGCTCCCAATGTGCATTATCAATGCCTGTATCAATCATGTCCCGCTTACACACATCGTCGATTCCTAAATCAATCTATCAATCAATCAAGTCTATACATAAAGTTGTATAATTTATCAAGTCTTTACATCTAGAAGCATGATTTATGAAGTCTATACATCAAGTAGTATCATTTATCAAATCTATACATCAAGTAGTATCATTTATCAAATCTATACATCAAGTAGTATCATTTATCAAGTCTATACATCAGGTAGTATAATTTATCAAGTCTATACATCAAGTAGTATCATTAATCAAGTCTATACATCAAGTAGTATCATTTATCAAGTCTATACATAAAGTAGTATCATTAATCAAGTCTATACATCAAGTAGTATCATAAATCAAGTCTATACATCAAGTAGTATCATTTATCAAGTCTATACGTCAAGTAGTATCATTTATCCAGTCTGTACGTCAAGTCCATTAAAAGAACGGAAACATACAAATACCTGGGTACAATCCTCAACTGCTCCAACATCATAAGGGAAGAAATACAAACTAGAATCAATTCTGGAAATAAGATATACTATGCACTACAACATCTACTAAAATCAAATGCGCTATCTCGTAACACCAAAATCACAATATACAAAACACTGATCAGACCAGTTGTGCTGTATGGTTCTGAAACCTGGAGTACAACGAAAGGAGACAAGCCTTGTTACAAACCTTTGAGAACAAAGTTTTAAGACGCATCTTTGGACCCATTAGGGATACACAAAGTGGAGAGTGGAAAAGAAGAAGTAACAAAGACATTTATGATCTGTTTAAGTCTCCGCTAATCACTGGTATCGTGAAGGCTAATAGACTACAATGGCTGGGGCATATAGAAAGAATGGAAGACAATAGGAAAACAAAACTCACTTACACTCAGGAAATAAATGGCCGTAGACCCCAAGGTAGACCAAGAAGACAGTGGGGAGCAACGACTGGCAAGAGAAGGTCAACCAGAGAGACGAATGGAGACGGATTGTATCTGCAGCAAAGAACCTCAATGGCTCAGAACGCTGAAGAAGAAGAAATGTCAAGTAGTATTAATCAAGTCTATACATCAAATAGTATCATTAATCAAGTTTATACATCAAGTAGTATCATTTATCAAGTCTATATGTAAAGTAGTATCATTTATCAAGTCTATATGTAAAGTAGTATCATTTATCAAGTCTATACATCAAGTAGTATCATTTATCAAGTATATACATCAAGTGGTATCATTAATCAAGTCTATACATCAAGTAGTATCATTTATCAAGTCTATACATCAAGTAGTATCATTTATCAAGTATATACATCAAATAGTATCATTAATCAAGTATATAATCAAGTAGTATGATTAATCAAGTCTATACATCAAGTAGTATCATTTATCAAGTGTGTTGTATTGCCTCCACCTCCTCCAGATCCAGCTGTTTCTGTTTCCTGTCACCCTGAAGGAGGTACCCGACTACTACAAGATCGTCAAACGTCCCATGGACATGCAGACAATGAGAGAGGTCAGTATGTTGTTCATTGCCTCTTCTTCTTGTAGTCAATGCTGTGTGGCATTGGTGATTATTGTCTATCCATAGCCTTTTGTCTCTGCCTGTCCACATAGCCTTTTGTCTCTTGTATTGTGAATTATTTGTGGTACTGATGTTCCTCCATGCCATGATGTCAAACTGTCCAGCATCTCCTCTCTTGGTCACCTCCTACTTCTTCTTCTCTCCCCCCCCCCCCCCCCCCTCCAACTTTCCTCATCTCATTACATGTTCAAGGAGCACGGACTGTCTTCTTCTGATGCAAGTAACCATTACCATTCTCTTAGTGACTTAACTTCTGTTAGGATTGTCTTCATTGCTCTTTATACTCACCCAGTTTTCTCATCATTCATCTATAAAACCACATTTCCACAGTTTCATTAGCTGGAGCTATGGAGTTTCCACAGTTTCATTAGCTGGAGCTATGGAGTTTCCACAGTTTCATTCTCTGGAGCTATGGAGTTTCCACAGTTTCATTAGCTGGAGCTATAGAGTTTCCAGTTTCATTAGCTGGAGCTATGGAGTTTCCACAGTTTCATTCTCTGGAGCTATGGAGTTTCCACATTTTCATTAGCTGGAGCTATGGAGTTTCCACAGTTTCATTAGCTGGAGCTATGGAGTTTCCTGTTTCATTAGCTGGAGCTATGGAGTTTCCACAGTTTCATTAGCTGGAGCTATGGAGTTTCCACAGTTTCATTAGCTGGAGCTATGGAGTTTCCACAGTTTCATTAGCTGGAGCTATGGAGTTTCCTGTTTCATTAGCTGGAGCTATGGAGTTTCCACAGTTTCATTAGCTGGAGCTATGGAGTTTCCAGTTTCATTAGCTCTAGCTATGGAGTTTCCACAGTTTCATTAGCTGGAGCTATGAAGTTTCCACAGTTTCATTCTCTGGAGCTATGGAGTTTCCACAGTTTCATTAGCTGGAGCTGTGGAGTTTCCACAGTTTCATTAGCTGGAGCTATGGAGTTTCCACAGTTTCATTAGCTGGAGCTGTGGAGTTGCCACATTTTCATTAGCTGGAGCTATGGAGTTTCCACAGTTTCATTAGCTGGAGCTGTGGAGTTGCCACATTTTCATTAGCTGGAGCTATGGAGTTTCCACAGTTTCGTTAGCTGGAGCTATGGGTTTCCACAGTTTCATTAGCTGGAGCTATGGAGTTTGCACAGTTTCATTAGCTGGAGCTATGGAGTTTCCACAGTTTCATTAGCTGGAGCTATGGAGTTTCCACAGTTTCATTAGCTGGAGCTATGGAGTTTCCACAGTTTCATTAGCTGGAGCTATGGAGTTTCCTGTTTCATTAGCTGGAGCTATGGAGTTTCCACAGTTTCATTAGCTGGAGCTATGGAGTTTCCAGTTTCATTAGCTCTAGCTATGGAGTTTCCACAGTTTCATTAGCTGGAGCTATGAAGTTTCCACAGTTTCATTCTCTGGAGCTATGGAGTTTCCACAGTTTCATTAGCTGGAGCTGTGGAGTTTCCACAGTTTCATTAGCTGGAGCTATGGAGTTTCCACAGTTTCATTAGCTGGAGCTGTGGAGTTGCCACATTTTCATTAGCTGGAGCTATGGAGTTTCCACAGTTTCATTAGCTGGAGCTGTGGAGTTGCCACATTTTCATTAGCTGGAGCTATGGAGTTTCCACAGTTTCGTTAGCTGGAGCTATGGGGTTTCCACAGTTTCATTAGCTGGAGCTATGGAGTTTGCACAGTTTCATTAGCTGGAGCTATGGAGTTTCCACAGTTTCATTAGCTGGAGCTATGGAGTTTCCTGTTTCATTAGCTGGAGCTATGGAGTTTCCACAGTTTCATTAGCTGGAGCTATGGAGTTTCCACAGTTTCATTAGCTGGAGTTATGGAGTTTCCAGTTTCATTAGCTCTAGCTATGAAGTTTCCAGTTTCATTAGCTGTAGCTATGAAGTTTCCACAGTTTCATTAGCTGGAGCTATGGAGTTTCCACAGTTTAATTCTCTGGAGCTTTGGAGTTTCCACAGTTTCATTAGCTGGAGCTATGGAGTTTCCACAGTTTCATTAGCTGGAGCTATGGAGTTTCCAGTTTCATTAGCTGGAGCTATGGAGTTTCCAGTTTCATTAGCTGGAGCTATTGAGTTTCCACAGTTTAATTCTCTGGAGCTATGGAGTTTGCACAGTTTCATTAGCTGGAGCTATGGAGTTTCCACAGTTTCATTAGCTGGAGCTATGGAGTTTCCACAGTTTCATTAGCTGGAGCTATGGAGTTTCCTGTTTCATTAGCTGGAGCTATGGAGTTTCCACAGTTTCATTAGCTGGAGCTATGGAGTTTCCAGTTTCATTAGCTCTAGCTATGGAGTTTCCACAGTTTCATTAGCTGGAGCTATGAAGTTTCCACAGTTTCATTCTCTGGAGCTATGGAGTTTCCACAGTTTCATTAACTGGAGCTATGGAGTTTCCAGTTTCATTAGCTCTAGCTATACAGTTTCCACAGTTTCATTAGCTGGAGCTATGGAGTTTCCACAGTTTCATTAGCTGGAGCTATGGAATTTCCACAGTTTCATTAGCTGGAGCTATGGAGGTTCCTGTTTCATTAGCTGGAGCTATGAAGTTTCCACAGTTTCATTAGCTGGAGCTATGGAGTTTCCAGTTTCATTAGCTCTAGCTATGGAGTTTCCACAGTTTCATTAGCTGGAGCTATGGAGTTTCCACAGTTTCATTAGCTGGAGCTATGGAGTTTCCAGTTTCATTAGCTCTAGCTATGGAGTTTCCACAGTTTCATTAGCTGGAGCTATGGAGTTTCCAGTTTCATTAGCTCTAGCTATGGAGTTTCCACAGTTTCATTAGCTGGAGCTATTGAGTTTCCACAGTTTCATTAGCTGGAGCTATGGAGTTTCCAGTTTCATTAGCTGGAGCTATGGAGTTTCCACAGTTTAATTCTCTGGAGCTATGGAGTTTCCACAGTTTCATTAGCTGGAGCTATGGAGTTTCCACAGTTTCATTAACTGGAGCTATGGAGTTTCCACAGTTTCATTAGCTGGAGCTATGGAGTTTCCACAGTTTCATTAGCTGGAGCTGTGGAGTTGCCACATTTTCATTAGCTGGAGCTATGGAGTTTCCACAGTTTCATTAGCTGGAGCTGTGGAGTTGCCACATTTTCATTAGCTGGAGCTATGGAGTTTCCACAGTTTCGTTAGCTGGAGCTATGGGGTTTCCACAGTTTCATTAGCTGGAGCTATGGAGTTTGCACAGTTTCATTAGCTGGAGCTATGGAGTTTCCACAGTTTCATTAGCTGGAGCTATGGAGTTTCCTGTTTCATTAGCTGGAGCTATGGAGTTTCCACAGTTTCATTAGCTGGAGCTATGGAGTTTCCACAGTTTCATTAGCTGGAGTTATGGAGTTTCCAGTTTCATTAGCTCTAGCTATGAAGTTTCCAGTTTCATTAGCTGTAGCTATGAAGTTTCCACAGTTTCATTAGCTGGAGCTATGGAGTTTCCACAGTTTAATTCTCTGGAGCTTTGGAGTTTCCACAGTTTCATTAGCTGGAGCTATGGAGTTTCCACAGTTTCATTAGCTGGAGCTATGGAGTTTCCACAGTTTCATTAGCTGGAGCTATGGAGTTTCCAGTTTCATTAGCTGGAGCTATTGAGTTTCCACAGTTTAATTCTCTGGAGCTATGGAGTTTCCACAGTTTCATTAGCTGGAGCTATGGAGTTTCCACAGTTTCATTAGCTGGAGCTATGGAGTTTCCACAGTTTCATTAGCTGGAGCTATGGAGTTTCCTGTTTCATTAGCTGGAGCTATGGAGTTTCCACAGTTTCATTAGCTGGAGCTATGGAGTTTCCAGTTTCATTAGCTCTAGCTATGGAGTTTCCACAGTTTCATTAGCTGGAGCTATGAAGTTTCCACAGTTTCATTAGCTGGAGCTATGGAATTTCCACAGTTTCATTAGCTGGAGCTATGGAGGTTCCTGTTTCATTAGCTGGAGCTATGAAGTTTCCACAGTTTCATTAGCTGTAGCTATGGAGTTTCCAGTTTCATTAGCTCTAGCTATGGAGTTTCCACAGTTTCATTAGCTGGAGCTATGGAGTTTCCACAGTTTCATTAGCTGGAGCTATGGAGTTTCCAGTTTCATTAGCTCTAGCTATGGAGTTTCCACAGTTTCATTAGCTGGAGCTATGGAGTTTCCAGTTTCATTAGCTCTAGCTATGGAGTTTCCACAGTTTCATTAGCTGGAGCTATTGAGTTTCCACAGTTTCATTAGCTGGAGCTATGGAGTTTCCAGTTTCATTAGCTGGAGCTATGGAGTTTCCACAGTTTAATTCTCTGGAGCTATGGAGTTTCCACAGTTTCATTAGCTGGAGCTATGGAGTTTCCACAGTTTCATTAACTGGAGCTATGGAGTTTCCACAGTTTCATTAGCTGGAGCTATGGAGTTTCCTGTTTCATTAGCTGGAGCTATGGAGTTTCCACAGTTTCATTAGCTGGAGCTATGGAGTTTCCAGTTTCATTAGCTCTAGCTATGGAGTTTCCACAGTTTCATTAGCTGGAGCTATGAAGTTTCCACAGTTTCATTCTCTGGAGCTATGGAGTTTCCACAGTTTCATTAGCTTGGGCTATGGAGTTTCCACAGTTTCATTAGCTGGAGCTATGGAGTTTCCACAGTTTCATTAGCTGGAGCTATGGAGTTTCCACAGTTTCATTAGCTGGAGCTATGGAGTTTCCACAGTTTCATTAGCTGGAGCTGTGGAGTTGCCACAGTTTCATTAGCTGGAGCTATGGAGTTTCCACAGTTTCATTAGCTGGAGCTATGGAGTTTCCACAGTTTCATTAGCTGGAGCTGTGGAGTTGCCACATTTTCATTAGCTGGAGCTATGGAGTTTCCACAGTTTCATTAGCTGGAGCTGTGGAGTTGCCACATTTTCATTAGCTGGAGCTATGGAGTTTCCACAGTTTCATTAGCTGGAGCTGTGGAGTTGCCACATTTTCATTAGCTGGAGCTATGGAGTTTCCACAGTTTAATTCTCTGGAGCTATGGAGTTTCCACAGTTTCATTAGTTTGAGCTATGGGGTTTCCACAGTTTCATTAGTTGGAGCTATGGAGTTTCCGCAGTTTAATTCTCTGGAGCTATGGAGTTTGTACTGTGTGTGATGCTTTTGTTCTGGTGAGAGATTGTAGTCCAACTTCACTGTCATGATGGCACATGATCTGATCTTGGCTTTGGTTTAAGTTTGTAAAGGGTTACTTTCATTGCATACAGATACCTCCGTAGATGCTCTAGTTTTCTTCTATAGATCGCGCAAAGAGAATCTCAGTACAGTGCACAGTCTCCTGGAAAGGAATCTGTCTGATCTGATCTGTTCTATGTCCAGCTGCACAGGGATGTAATGTGTGCATCATGCACTTGGTTCATCTAGTTTTGTTTGTCCTTATCTGAGAAGATTAGTGGTTCACTGTGTTATCTCAGAATCAGGGAGAAGTGTACCATACTTAAGTTTCTTACTTTATTAAAATGCATAGTGCTGTTAAAATAAATGATGTTATTTTCAGGCAAGTGCAGAAATTCAGATATCTAGGCACATGGGTAACATTAAATGCATCACAGAGATAAAGAACAGAATAGTACAAGCAAAAACTGCATTCTGTCAAATGAAAAACATTTTATGCAATAAGTCCTTGTCCCCGCAATGCCCTGAGTTCTTTTATGTCACATAGAACCAATTTTAACATATGGCTGCGAGTCCTGGACAAGTAGTAAACAGGTGAAAAAATCCCCGGAAGCCTTGGAGATTTTGTTTTGTAGAAGAATGCTGAAAATTAATTGGACAGTCAAAAATAAGCAATCTGGACATTTTGAGGGAAGCTGAGTCGCAAAGATAACTTATCACATCAGAAAGAAGCAGTAATGTTTTAGCCACAATATGAGAAGTCAACAACTGGAACATGTTGTTGAAAGAGAGATAGAGGAAGACAGCGTGAGAAAATTCTTGACAGTCTTGTGTCATGTCACGCACGGGAGTCGACACACAAATTGATCCATATTGTTCGAGATCATAATTTGTGGAATAGCATGATCACCCACGCTAGCCGTCAAGGCAGTGGATGATGATGATGGTGATACATTTGACACACTGCATCTTACTGATCCAGTTTGAGGTGCACATCATATCTCTATGCCACTCCACTCCCGATCCGACAGATTCATGATCTTGTGTTTTCAGCAAGTGAGACAGAAGAGGTACCGCTCACGAGAGGACTTCCTCACCGACCTGAATCAGATTGTGGAAAACAGCAAGATTTACAATGGTGAGATTGTCCGGTGACTCTGTTCATGTGTCCTGTGACTCTGCTCATGTGTCCTGTGACTCTGCTCATGTGTCCTGTGACTCTGTTCATGTGTCCTGTCACAGTGTTCATGTGTCATTGTATTGCTTCTTTGTCTCCAGCAGCAGTTTGTCTTATGTCTGCATTTCTTCTGTCTGCTGTATGTCTTCTGTCTGCTGTATGTCTTCTGTCTGCTGTATGTCTTAAGTCTGCTATATGTCTTCTTGTCTATAGTTTTTCTTCTGTCTGCTGTATGTCTTGTGTCTGCTATATTTCTTCTGTCCATAGTATTTCTTCTTTCTCTAGTATTTCTTCTATCTGTAATATTTCTTATGCCTCTAGTAATTCTTCTGTCCATAGTATTTCTTCTATCCATGGTATTTATTCTATCTCTAGTAATTCTCTGTTTACTCTTTCTTCTGTCTTTAGTAATTCTCTGTCTTGTATTTCTTCTGTCTCTAGTAATTCTTCTCTCTGTAGTATTTCCTCTGTCTGCAGTATTTTTCCTGTCCACAGTAATTGTCCTGTCTCAAGTATTTTTCGGATACCAGATATTTTCTAAGATACCTTAGCCACATGGGTGGTTATAGCGATGCTTCTTTATATCACAGATAGGTATTTAAAATTTTTTATTTAACATTGTATTTAATTATATATATATATATAAATATATATATATATATATATATATATATATATATATATATATATAAATATATATATATATATATTGTTATCAAATCATTATACTCCTGTCTGTTCCACTTTTCACATTGGACAGTGAGGAGATTTTGTGTGATATTTACTGGCATATGGGGACAACCCATTGCTGTGAAGTTGGAACCTCGATCAACCAACCAACCAACCAACCAACCAACTATATTCTCTTGAAATTCACTGTTTATGTTAAATTATTTAAACACGCAAGTGCTTGATTGTGCATGCCCACAAACACACACACTTTACACATGCATGTACGCCAATCCTCATCCCATATTCACCCACCCACATACATAGTATTTCTACTGTTATATTATTTATATTATTATATATTTATATTGAAAAGCTGTGATAATTGTTTAGCTAGATGATATAATTAAGCTTGGCTAGATGATATAGCTAAGCTATGTGACATGTAAATAGGTTATTAGATATTGTCTGTTGCCATGGTTTCAGGGGGACAACATTTGTTGACCTTAAGTGCCCAGGCATTGTTGGACCACTGCTTCAAGAGGTTTGCTGAGGTGAGAGCAACTTATTACATGTGAGAATATATATATATATATATATATGTGGGTGGGTGGGTGGTGGGTGCGTGCATGTGTGTGTGTGTGTGTTCTTTCTCTTGAACTCTCCCCCTCCCTCCCTCCCCACCACTATATTTGTTGCAGAAGCATGAACATTAAATGTGAGATAAGCCAAATGTTGTATTGTGTACACTCCTGTTTATGATACAGAAGACATTAAATATGATAAAAGCATGGGGTGGGGGGGGGGGGGGGTGTGAGGATCATTGCTGGAACTACAGAGCTGTCATTTAGTTCATAAGTGCTGTCATTTAGTTCATAAGTCTTGGTCATTTATTGCATATGTGCTGTCATTTAGTTCATAAGTGCAGTTTTATAAGAGACCCAAAGGGGTGATTTCTGGAGCTATGGGGATGCTTTGTGTGAAGCGTTCACTAGGCCACACTGAGGAAGAAGATGAGCCAGATGGGATCAAACCCAGTGAAGTTGGTCCTGTAGCAGTTAAACCCACTGTTAAGCTGTTACATGTAATGCAGTCGTTACATTTCTAGCCATTTTCTTATTGCACAGGTGAAGGAATTGGGTGTGTATTAAATTGATCACTAATGTATATCCGCAGTGATGATGATGTTTTGATGATGCTGGTCATGATGATGATGGTGATGATGATAGTGATGATGATGATAGTGATGATATTGATAGTGATGATAGTGATGGTGATAATAGTGATGATATTGATAGCATTGATAGTGATGATGATGATGATAGTGATGATGATAGTGATGATCATGATGACAGTGATGATATTGATAGTGATTATGATGATAATGATGGTGATGATGATGATGATAGTGATGATGATAATAGTGATGATATTGATAGTTATGATAGTGATGACAATGATGATGATGACTTTACTGTTTTGTTTAAAGAAAGAGCAGAAGCTGATGAGATTGGAGAAAGCCATCAACCCCCTTCTGGACGACAATGACCAGGTGGCCCTGTCCTACATCTTTGAGAAGGTTATCAACTCAATGAAGACAATAGAAACGGTAAGCTAGCTGATACAAAGAGAGTCGCAGGACATTGCAGACATCTTGATATGCATGCAAATGTTGAGTTCAGCTAAGAACTGACATCACTGCACTCAGGATATTCCCACATGTGTTGCGTCCCCTTGTTCATGACTCAGCGAAGAGTCCCACTACTAATCTTTCTCACCGCTATCTGATTGAAAGTTCTCCTGGTCTTCCCTCTCAGTTTTAAGATTCACCCAGAACCCCTGCCAATCCCCAGCTATATAATTCTTGCCACATACGGGTTCTCAGTCTGTTCCCCCACTTTCTCCACCTGGTCGCACAGATGCCCAATCACTTCTCCCTTGTCCTTAGGTAATCTGCCACCGAGAGGTACATCCCCTGCCAGCCTATCAGTCTGTTCATTCCCCCGCACTCCTGCACCAAAGAGGAGCAACATTCTGAAAGGGTGAAACCGTTAGAAATTAATTGGCGAATGAAGGTCCAGTATGGTGACGCATGATTGTCAGTTCAGCAAGTGTATGAGTGGAGTAGGAAGTTTCAAAACAGAGGACTTCTAAGACAGATTGTTCACGACCAGGTCAGGCACACCAAGTAGTGACCCGAGTCAATTTTTCTAAAGCAAGCACTTTAACTGCTCTGGAGGACTACATCGAAGGATGTTCTTTACTGTTTCAGAATATATTCACCAAAAACAAACATTTAAGGTTTTCATTTGAAGCCACCTCATATGATTTCTGGATTGTATTGAATTGTTTATGACAATTCTATGACTGTTACATTGCAAATTTAACAGCATCATGTGAGGGCCTGAAGTAGAGACTAGAACAAGTGTTGAAACATTGTAATATTTAATGTTGTTATTGTGACTGGGGGAATTGTGGGACATTCATAACATAAGATGTGGAAGATGCCTAACAGAGATTGCAACAAGGATAGACTAAGCAAAAGCAGCATTTTGGAAAATGACAAGTATATTGTAGAGTAAGTCACTTCCATTGCAAGGCAGAAAGAATTCTGAAATGTTATCTAGAACCTGTTCTTCTGTATGGCAGTGAATCATGGGATGTCAACTAACAAACAATTAGGAAGAACCTGGAGGAAGTGTAGATGTGGTTTCCTAAAACCTGCAAATGTCCTATATATCCAGAGTAACTTACAATGATTGCCTGGGCAAGGCTAATGAAAGTAGAATAGGAAAGAGACAGTTTTATTTTATCATAGTAAACAAAATAGTGTCTCTGCGGCGAAATGATTACACTGCCTGCCTTGCTCTCTGAGGTTGTAGGTTTGATTCTGGGCCACGTCTTTTGGTTCACGAGTGCAATTTTCTTGGAGACTCTTGGGTGTTGCTGCTGGAGCTTTGCCGTTCATGCTTTGTGCGACGCTTTCGGCAGGATGCCCTGTGGAAAGAGACCTTGCCATATGGGATAAAACCAGATGCAATGAAGTCGATCCTCGTACCCATTGAAATAGAAGAGAGACATTAGAGAACAACATGATGACCAGAAAGATCAACAGTAGAGAGGGAGACAGAGAGAAACAATGGCCTAGAACAGTGGCACGGAGCAATGATGCTGCATTTCCTAAAACAGTGGCACAGAGCAATGATGCTGCATTTCCTTAAACAGTGGCACAGAGCAATGATGCTGCATTTCCTAAAACAGTGGCACAGAGCAATGATGCTGCATTTCCTAAAACAGTGGCACAGAGCAATGATGCTGCATTTCTTAAAACAGTGGCACAGAGCAATGATGCTGCATTTCCTAAAACAGTGGCATGGTGGAATAACTCCAAAAGCATTGATCCAGAACTCCAAGGACTGAGATCTGTGGTGATACCTGAAAGACCTTGGCTATACAACATGATGATACATTGGCCGGTATTGTCTTTATATATGGATTGTATTGTGGGTATGTTTAAAGAATTGTCAGCCTAGTCAACAAAACACTAGTGAATGAAGAATAAGAGCAGTAGTAAGCCTAATTTTATGAGCTTTTGATGTTGCTTTCTTAACAGTCCTGGCCATTCCATACCCCGGTCAACAAGAAGACAATCAAAGATTATTACACAGTCATCCAGAAACCAATGGATCTGTCCACTTTGTTGAAGGTATGTCATCCAGAAACCAATGGATCTGTCCACTTTGTTGAAGGTATGTCATCCAGAAACCAATGGATCTGTCCACTTTGTTGAAGGTATGTCATCTAGAAACCAATGGATCTGTCCCCTTTGTTTAAGGTAAGTTATTTAGACCAGTAGATCTTTCCACTTTGTTGAAGGTAAGTTATCTAGACCAACAGATCTCTCCACTTTGTTGAATGTAAGTTATCTAGACCAGTAGATCTGTCCACTTTGCACATCCTCAGTGTGCAGAAAATCCAGACAGAAGTTCCGGTTTTAAGATGCAAAATAGGAAAATGTGTAGCCAAAAATGTGGAAACATATGGATATATAGAGGAGAGTCAGCAAAATTAAACAGTGGTATCAATAACGGTATTAATTCCTACTGGATCAATGCATCCCAAAGAGTTGAATAAGTGGCTCTGTTGTAAGTCTAACTAAGGTGCTGCAGTAACATGACCTCAATTCTGCGCCACATACATTGTCGACTCTGTTGTGGTCAGGTGAATTAAAATGGTCACAGAAAAGGTTTATCATATTTTCACTGTTTTTAAAATTTGTGGTCTAATACCTTAAATACCATGTTTTCAGAATGTCCAGTCCCACAAATACCAGAGCAAAGACCAGTTTGTGGAGGATGCCGAGCTCCTGTACACCAACAGCCTGCAGTACAATGGTCCAGATCATTCATTCACCAACACTGCTCGCAAGCTGATGGAAGTCATGAAGGAAGAGCTGAAGGAAGTTAGTAGCGCCCACATGTTGCATACTTGTAATCGACTGCTGATGTTCCTTGTGGCTTCTTGCTTTATTTGTGTATGTATATATGATGTCCATCAGAAAGATGCAGGCATAATGTTTTGGCCAAATTGTGAGGGAAAACAATTTGGAACATGTGGCAACCGGAGGAAAGATTTGAGGAAAGAGTGATACAGGAGGACAGCAAGAGAAAATCTTTAACAGTCTTATGATATGGGACAGAAGGGAGTCAACACACGAATGGATCTATGCCATTTGCATATCACAATTTGTGGAGAAGTATGGTTGCCAATGCCAGCTGGCAGGGCACTGATGATGATGATGAATGACTTCAGGGTCGCTGTGTGTAGCTCTTGGATCGTGAATTCAATTTCACAATTCTGACATTAAGTTGCTTCTTCTTCTTTGTATACAGCTATAAGTTGCTTCTTCTTCTTTTTATACAGCTATAAGTTGCTTCTTTTTCTTGGTACACAGATATAAATTGCTTCTTCTCCTTTGTACACAGATATAAATTGCTTCTTCTCCTTTGTACACAGATATAAGTTGCTTCTTCTTCTTTGTACACAGATATAAGTTGCTTCTTCTCCTTTGTACACAGATATAAGTTGCTTCTTCTCCTTTGTACACAGATATAAGTTGCTTCTTCTCCTTTGTACACAGATATAAGTTGCTTCTTCTCCTTTGTACACAGATATAAATTGCTTCTTTTCCTTTGTACACAGATATAAGTTGCTTCTTCTTCTTTGTACACAGATATAAGTTGCTTCTTCTCCTTTGTACACAGATATAAGTTGCTTCTTCTTCTTTGTACACAGATATAAGTTGCTTCTTCTCCTTTGTACACAGATATAAGTTGCTTCTTCTCCTTTGTACACAGATATAAGTTGCTTCTTCTCCTTTGTACACAGATATAAATTGCTTCTTCTCCTTTGTACACAGATATAAGTTGCTTCTTCTCCTTTGTACACAGATATAAATTGCTTCTTCTCCTTTGTACACAGATATAAGTTGCTTCTTCTTCTTTGTACACAGATATAAGTTGCTTCTTCTTCTTTGTACACAGATATAAGTTGCTTCTTCTTCTTTGTACACAGATATAAGTTGCTTCTTCTCCTTTGTACACAGATATAAGTTGCTTCTTCTTCTTTGTACACAAATATAAGTTGCTTCTTCTTCTTTGTACACAGATATAAGTTGCTTCTTCTTCTTTGTACACAGATATAAGTTGCTTCTTCTTCTTTGTACACAGATATAAGTTGCTTCTTCTCCTTTGTACACAGATATAAGTTGCTTCTTCTCCTTTGTACACAGATATAAGTTACTTCTTCTCCTTTGTACACAGATATAAGTTGCTTCTTCTCCTTTGTACACAGATATAAGTTGCTTCTTCTCCTTTGTACACAGATGTAAGTTGCTTCTTCTCCTTTTTACACAGATATAAGTTACTTCTTCTCCTTTGTACACAGATATAAGTTGCTTCTTCTTCTTTGTACACAGATATAAGTTGCTTCTTCTTCTTTGTACACAGATATAAGTTGCTTCTTCTTCTTTGTACACAGATATAAGTTTCTTCTTCTTTGTACACAGATATAAGTTGCTTCTTCTTCTTTGTACACAGATATAAGTTGCTTCTTCTTCTTTGTACACAGATATAAGTTGCTTCTTCTTCTTTGTACACAGATATAAGTTGCTTCTTCTCCTTTGTACACAGATATAAGTTACTTCTTCTCCTTTGTACACAGATATAAGTTGCTTCTTCTCCTTTGTACACAGATATAAGTTGCTTCTTCTCCTTTGTACACAGATATAAGTTGCTTCTTCTCCTTTGTACACAGATATAAGTTGCTTCTTCTTCTTTGTACACAGATATAAGTTGCTTCTTCTTCTTTGTACACAAATATAAGTTGCTTCTTCTTCTTTGTACACAGATATATGTTGCTCACTAGTGTGTGTGTGTGTGTTTCCATTTGCTGAGCCTCTAGTTATATTTTGTGTTCATTTGCTCTTTTTTTGAGATCATCTCGGCAGGTGTCATACCTTTTCTCAATACCTTGAAGATGTGGTCACACTGTAGTCTTCATTCTGGCATATCACCAGTGCAGGATTTATTTTGTCTTCCCATTTGTCATTTGCCAATTATTGTGGCTCTCAGATAGCAGCAGATGGTGATGATGTATAGTGTTGAAATCCCTCACAAGGACTTAATGCGGCGTTGTAAAGTGCACAAGCTGGATATTTTCTCAGTGTCAACTGTGGATAACATCACAGTCTGGTTAATATCTCTTACATATGCTCAACATGTTTTTTCACACCGTTGTCAACATAATGTTGGGGGGTATCATCCTTGCACTCTGGAAATGTCCATAGGTGCTTGGTGGGGTGGGGGGGGGGGAAAACTAATATATATATATATATATATATCATATCACATGACATCACATCAGCGTCTGGCGGCTAATAGTTCCAGTTTCTGTGTTGGTTGATGAGAGCCCCTCATTCTCCCGATGTGCCTCTCATGTCTGGCCGTACTAATTCTTACTCCCAACAACGTGAAGGTGATGAGGATTGATGTTGATGAAAAGCTGACAGGGCGAATAACTTGAACATAATGCCTCATAACTCTCCTCAATTGAGAATATAAAACTGATGACTGAAGTTGATATAGCAGTCTGATGCGCATATTTTACTAACTACTCGTTGTGGTTGACATTGATGAAACACCTATGAAGAAATTTGCGATGAGTCACTTAAGCCTGGTTGTTTAGAATGTGTTCAGGAGTCCATGACTGAACATGACTGTTGACTTCTATTTCATACTATGATCTTTACTAAGAAATATGATTTATCCACAGAACGAGGAACACATTTCACAACTGGAGGCAGACATCAGAGCATCCCAAGAAGCTGCTTTGGATGCAGCAGACACAGATAGTATGACTGGTACGTCTTTGAACAGGGACGATGGCAGTGTCCTAGGTAACTGTCCATGGTTGCTTGCCTCATTGCCATCTGTGTCTCTTGTAGTACTTGTGTTTTTGGCTGTCATTGTCGGTGATGATCATGCTTTAAGTAAATGTCCATGGTTTCTTGCCTGGTTGCCCTCTCTGTCTCTTGTAGTACTTGTGTTTTTGGCTGTCATTGTCGGTGATGATCATGCTTTAAGTAAATGTCCATGGTTTCTTGCCTGGTTGCCCTCTCTGTCTCTTGTAGTACTTGTGTTTTTGGCTGTCATTGTCAGTGATGATCATGCTTTAAGTAAATGTCCATGGTTTCTTGCCTGGTTGCCCTCTCTGTCTCTTGTAGTACTTGTGTTTTTGGCTGTCATTGTCGGTGATGATCATGCTTTAAGTAACTGTCCATGGTTTCTTGCCTGGTTGCCCTCTGTGTCTCTTGTAGTACTTGTGTTTTTGGCTGTCATTGTCAGTGATGATCATGCTTTAAGTAACTGTCCATGGTTGCTTACCTGGTTGCCCTCTCTGTCTCTTGTAGTACTTGTGTTTTTGGCTGTCATTGTCGGTGATGATCATGCTTTAAGTAACTGTCCATGGTTTCTTGCCTGGTTGCCCTCTGTGTCTCTTGTAGTACTTGTGTTTTTGGCTGTCATTGTCAGTGATGATCATGCTTTAAGTAACTGTCCATGGTTGCTTACCTGGTTGCCCTCTCTGTCTCTTGTAGTACTTGTGTTTTTGGCTGTCATTGTCGGTGATGATCATGCTTTAAGTAACTGTCCATGGTTGCTTACCTGGTTGCCCTCTCTGTTTCTTGTGGTCTTGTTTGTTTGGCTGGCAATGTCCAAGCTGGCCTGGTAATAAACTTGTCAATGATAATCATGTTTTAGTAAATGTCTTTTGTTGCTTGTCATGATGCCGTTTCTGTCTCTTTTAGTGCTGGTTTTTGTTGTTGTTGCCATTGTCAATATGGTCATATTTTAAGTAAATGCCCATTGTTGCTTGCCATCTCTGTCTCTTGTGGTACTGGTTTGTTTGGCTGGCAATGTCCAAGCTGGCCTGGTCATAAACATATCAATGGTAATAATGTTTTAAGTAAATGTCCATTGTTGCTTGCCATCTCTGTCTCTTGTGGTACTGGTTTGTTTGGCTGGCAATGTCCAAGCTGGCCTGGTCATAAACATATCAATGGTAATAATGTTTTAAGTAAATGTCCATTGTTGCTTGCCATCTCTGTCTCTTGTGGTACTGGTTTGTTTGGCTGGCAATGTCCAAGCTGGCCTGGTCATAAACATATCAATGGTAATAATGTTTTAAGTAAATGTCCATTGCTGCTTGCCATCTCTGTCTCTTGTGGTACTGGTTTGTTTGGCTGGGAATGTCCAAGCTGGCCTGGTCATAAACATATCAATGATAATAATGTTTTAAGTAAATGTCCATTGTTGCTTGCCATCTCTGTCTCTTGTGGTACTGGTTTGTTTGGCTGGGAATGTCCAAGCTGGCCTGGTCATAAACATATCAATGGTAATAATGTTTTAAGTAAATGTCCATTGTTGCTTGCCATCTCTGTCTCTTGTGGTACTGGTTTGTTTGGCTGGCAATGTCCAAGCTGGCCTGGTCATAAACATATCAATGGTAATAATGTTTTAAGTAAATGTCCATTGTTGCTTGCCATCTCTGTCTCTTGTGGTACTGGTTTGTTTGGCTGGCAATGTCCAAGCTGGCCTGGTCATAAACATATCAATGGTAATAATGTTTTAAGTAAATGTCCATTGCTGCTTGCCATCTCTGTCTCTTGTGGTACTGGTTTGTTTGGCTGGGAATGTCCAAGCTGGCCTGGTCATAAACATATCAATGATAATAATGTTTTAAGTAAATGTCCATTGTTGCTTGCCATCTCTGTCTCTTGTGGTACTGGTTTGTTTGGCTGGGAATGTCCAAGCTGGCCTGGTCATAAACATATCAATGGTAATAATGTTTTAAGTAAATGTCCATTGTTGCTTGCCATCTCTGTCTCTTGTGGTACTGGTTTGTTTGGCTGGCAATGTCCAAGCTGGCCTGGTCATAAACATATCAATGGTAATAATGTTTTAAGTAAATGTCCATTGCTGCTTGCCATCTCTGTCTCTTGTGGTACTGGTTTGTTTGGCTGGGAATGTCCAAGCTGGCCTGGTCATAAACATATCAATGATAATAATGTTTTAAGTAAATGTCCATTGTTGCTTGCCATCTCTGTCTCTTGTGGTACTGGTTTGTTTGGCTGGGAATGTCCAAGCTGGCCTGGTCATAAACATATCAATGATAATAATGTTTTAAGTAAATGTCCATTGTTGCTTGCCATGTTGCCATTTCTGTCTCTTGTGTGTTTATTTGTTTGGTTGACTGTCATTATCAAGCTGGCCTGGTTGTAGTTTGATGTTGCAATATTGTACCAGTGATTTCATATTTGGTGTGTAGTTTGTTGTTGCAGTGTTGTACAAGTGATTTCATGTTTGGTAGTAATATGTTGATGTATTGTGTAATATTATCATGTTTAGTTTTAGAGTGCCTGTATGCCAGTATCCTGGCAGGCATTGATAATGCACATTGGGAGCACGTCGCCGCTGAACGTGTTGCATGGAGGGCAACTATCAGAAATGGAATAAAGACAAAGGAGAAAATGATTGCAGATAAAGCACACAGAGAGCGTGAGAGACGTAAGATGGTGCAAAATGGTGGAAATGACCATGTTTTCACATGCACTTACTGTGGGCAAACATTTGCAGCAAGAATTGGCCTTACCAGCCACACTCGCCACCGCCATGGATTGTAGTTATTAAGCCTTTTTGAAGCACAATGTACCAAACTATCGTCTGTCAAGATGGAAAGGTGCCAATGCAATGCAAGTTTTAGAGTTAATATATTGTGTAATATTTCCATGTTTGGTTGGTGTGTTAGCGCCATATGTTGGGCGGCGCTTACCAAACGCGACACCCCACATTGTGCCAGCGGCTTTGGGCGGAAGAGCGCAATTGGGAGGGTACAAGCCTTATCCTGGTGTGAAGAAATGCAACCTAAAGACTAAATGTCATGGCAGGGTAGACCAGGCCCTAAGCCTTGCTTGGTAACTGGTCTAGGATGGAAGCTCCGACAGGCAGACAGTTAGAGCATTGCTTTGCTGATCCGGCAGCTTCTGCAGCTTGTCTTGTTCCAGACATATTGGTTTACCTTTCCTCTGGAGTACACTAGACAGGCCGAGAGAGGGATCATGCTGCATGGCCAACACATGGTCTCTAAATTCAGCCCAGGTTTTGTGTTATGGAGAGATAACCTCATTTTACAAACTATCGTCTGTCAAGACGGCAAGGTGCCAGTCAGGTTGTAGTGAGTTGATATATTGTGTAGCATTTTCATGGTTGTGAATGAAAATTTCAAAGTGGTGTCTGTCAGCCTGTCAACTTGTGAGATATGGGATCAGTCTCGAGCACATCTGAAACCTGTTATTGTAAATCAGGCTTAGTAACTAAACAGATCATTTTGCATTGGATTATCATAATGCAAGGGAGAACACCTTGTGTTGATTTTTAACTGTTCTTCTTCTTTCGTTCGCTTGAAATATGTCTATATCTGCAATGTTGTCTCTTGTATGAATTTAACTGTCTTTTTCAGTTCACACAGTGGTCCATAGAGTTCATCTTCCACTGTTGTTTCTCTAGGCCAGAAGATTTGCCTAGATATGTCATATTTTGGGTATTCTTGGAGTATGTGATCTGTTGTCTGCGGCACCAATCCACTGTGCACATGGCTGATTCACCAATCTTGAATTTTGCATACATGTAGTTGTGTAATCTATTATGGCCTGTCTTGAGAATCTGCAGAATAATGATTTGTTCTAGTATGTCCATAAAGTGGTAATCGACTTGAGCTGGTGTTTGATGAAGTTTTGTGTTGTGTCTCTGATTCAGGTGCAGACACTGAAAGCTTGGACGGGTTCAGCATTGGTACCAAGGACAATGTAACAATAGCTGAAGATGACACAAACTCTGCCATGCCTCATTTTCATGAGGGCAGGGAATACTCCAAGGTAGGTTTGAGTTTGTTGCTTTTTTTTGTTCTTCTCGTTCGCTCGCTTTGGACTAAAGTGTAGTCCACGTTTGATTTTGTTTGCGTGTGGGATAGCTTTCCCTATTACCAGTGACCCTCGCCATCAGGAGAACCGAATCTGACTTTAGACAGAAGTACTTGAAATTTACATCCCAAATCAAGTCAACGTTTTAGTCCAGCTGACCAGTGTAGGGGTTGAACTCCCTACCTTGGCATCAACGCACTGGATGTTTAAGCATGAGAGCTTTTATCTATTCGGCCATGATGACCTCCATCTTTTTCATGTAAAAAAAATTTAATTGTAATGTATGTTTTGAACTGTAAATAGGTTGTATTTAATTTATCGAACCATAAATAGATTTTAGCCTGTTTATCAAAGGTTAGATGTAAATATATTTTAACTAGTATATTAAAGTTTAGCTGTAAATAGATGTTTTGCAATTATCTTAGTTTATTTCTAAATAGAATTTAGTCTTTTTTTTACCAAAGTTTAATGTACATAGATTTTAGCAAATTTATTTAAGTTTAATAGTAAGTCAATTTCAGTTTGGCTGTAAATATATGTTAACCATTTTATCTAAGTTTATCTATAAACAGATTTTAATTAGTGGTTTACGTTTAACTGTAAATAAATAGCCACAGGTACACTGTAAGTGTATATTGTTGCACATGTAAAAACTCCCTTGGCAGTTGGAAATCGAAAAATATTAGCCTAGCTGCTCTGCCCGGGCAAAATTTTGAGTTAAATATCTACCCGAAGTATTTCAGGATCCTCGCTGATGCTACGAAGTTTGTGCACAGAGCTGAGATTCTCTGGACTCAGGCTTGAGTTAGGAGTAGAATGGAGCACTTATGCGTTACACCCGTGTGCCGTGATATTGATCCGTCGACTAGACTAAACCAAACTAAACTAAACTAGTTTAACTGTAAATAAATTTTAGCCAGTTTATCTAAGCTTAGTTGTAAATAGATATCATCAAAGTTGATTGGTAAATAGATTTAGCCCATATATCTCAGGTTAACTGCAAGTGGATTTTAGCCAGTTAATCTAAAGTTAGTGGTAAATAGATATTATCAAAGTTTAAAGGTAAGTAGATTTAGCCTATATGTCTCAAATTAGCTGTAAATATATTTTAGTCAGTTTATTGAAGTTTAATAGTAAGTAGATGTTAGCCAATTTATTAAAGTGTAACTGTAAGAAGATTTCAGCCAATTTATTAAGTTTGGCTGTAAAAATATTTTAGCCAATTTATCAGTTTATCAGGAAGTAGATTGGGGCAAATACATCTAAGTTTAACTGCAAATATATTTCAGCTAATTTAACTAAGTGTAATGGTCAATATATGTTAGCAAATTTATCTAAGTTTCTCTGTATATTGATTTAGCCAGTTTATTAAAGTTTAACTTTAAATAGACTTTAGCCAGTGTATTTAAGTTTAACTGTAAAAAGATTTTCGCCAGTGTATTTAACTGCAAATATATTTTATTTAATGCATTTACGTTTAACTACAAATATATTTTAGCAAATTTTCTAACCTTAGCTGTTGAACTTGTGTTCAAAAAGCAGATAATCTTTGCTTCAGGCCAATACTTTATTGGCTGTTAAGATTTACTTCAAATTGGCTTTCAGTCCCTAACATGGAGGATAGGCATTTAAACAGTTAAGGCCTCTGGAGTGTTTATGCTTGTGACTACCGTTTGCATTCGCGTTTTCCTCATGTTGGACTATAAGTGCATGGTTCCGACGCCTTGCTACTGAGTTGAGTGCGTGGCATGACACTGTGAGCTGGGAATTACGTGTGAAATGCTTTTACATCTGTCCGCAGTTGTTTGTAGCGTGAACTGCATTTTCAGAATAATGGCTGTCGGATTGTCACAGAACTGACTGGATTGCCTTATGCAGTAATGTGTAGCTGCTGGTTTTCTAGTGACTGCCACTTCCATGATGAACTGTATTTTTCGTGGAGGACTTTTGTGTAGGCATTCTGGCGGAGGCATTATGCATAGTGTACCTGTGCAGGCTGTTGGTTTATCAAGACTCCTGTTTGTTCCACTTTTCACATGGGGCAGTGAGGAGCATTTTGTGTGATATTCACTGGCACCGGAACGGAGTATAATGGGGACGACCCGTTGCTATGAAGTTGAAACTGTGACTAATGACTAAGACTAATTTACTTCAAATTGGTTTAAATACAGATGCCATAAACAAAATATTGCATCATTTCTTGCCTGGCATAATCCACTGCATCTTGTCAGGCACATACTGCAGAGTTATGTATCATATGAAGTGGACAAACAAATAATACTGTGGCTGAATTACTAAGTACATAGTCGTTGATATTGTTAGAAAGTCGAGAACATTTAACCCACAGAAGTCTGACACTTAACAGGAAGTCCTTCTCTTTGCATAGCAATGGCTGCAGTCACCTAATAGATAATGATTCAATATATTTGAGCAATTGATTATTGTTCGTAAAATACATTATACAAAATGCATTTTGTTTGTTAACTCTGTGGTTGCTAATAAGCACATGTTCAGATAGGTTGTAGACATTTTGTGTTTCTGTAATTTTACTTGTGTTGTCCATCGACAGACTGGCCATGGGATGTCGGATTCGGAATTTGTGGATATTGAAGGAGATGAAGAAAGCCTTGTTAACATGCAGCGCAGCCAGGTTAGCATTGATTACCTTGTGTATCATGATCTTTACTTGATGGTTCATTTTAGATTGCTGATAATAATATTTGCTTGCTGGTTCCTTGTAAATATTGCAGCTGTACTGTAAACTGACACGGCACAATTACATCGAGAAAAAAACAACAATATATATATACATATATATCAGACTATCGACTAAGAAGAAGTATCTGTAGATTGTTTGTATTGTTCTGTACTTGATGATTCCTGATATCTATAGATTGTTGATATTGGTCTATGCTTGATGGTTCATGGTATCTGTAGATTGTTGATATTGTTTTATACTTGATGGTTTCTAGTATCTGTAGATTGCTGTTATTGTTCAGTACTTTATAGTTCCGGTATCTGTAGATTGTTGATATTGCTCTTTGTTTGATGATTCCAGATGTCTATGGATTGTTATTGTTCTATACTTGATGGTCTCTAGTATCTGTAGATTGTTATTGTTCTATACTTGATGGTTTCTAGTATCTGTAGATTGTTATTGTTCTATACTTGATAGTTCCTGGTATCTGTAGATTGATGATATTCTCTCCTTGATGGTTTCTGATATCTGTAGATTGTTGTGATTATTCAGTACTTGATAGTTCCCAGTATCTGTAGATTGTTGATATTGATATTTGCTTTCTGATTCCTGGTATTTGTACATTGTAGATGATTATTGACAGCTGTATATATGCTCACATGATGTACTTGTATGTCCTTGTATCATCATCATTTCCTGCAATAGGCTAGTCATTTGTCTTATACAAAAACACATTACATATTTTACATTCTTGTATCATCGAATGATGTGTGGATAAAATAATGTATATGAGAGTGATAGAAGGGCAGAATGTTAGACGGGCCTGCGTGCTCAATTCTTAACCCTGTAAAAAATGATTGTTTGTTCATTCGTTCATTCCCTTGCCCATGTAATGCCTTTTCTCTGCCCTTGTAATGTCTTTCTCTGCCCTTGTAATTCCTTTCTCTGCCCTTGTAATGCCTTTCTCTATTCTCGTAATGCCTTTCTCTGCCCTTGTAATACCTTTCTCTGCCCTTGTAATGCCTTTCTCTATTCTCGTAATGCCTTTCTCTGCCCTTGTAATACCTTTCCCTGCCCATTCCTGCTGTGCATCTTTTTGTCCATATATTGTCTTCTCTGCCCAAGTTGTATCTTCCCCTGCCCATGTAGTGGTTTCCCCTTGCCCATACAGTGGTTTCCCCTGCAGCAGGCTAGTATTGTTAGTAGATTGCATACGTTATGACAGTGGTTCTTAACCGGTGGGGAATTCCCTCCCAGGGGGGAATTTTAGGATTTCGGGGGGTGGGGGGGGGGGGGGGGGGGGATTAAGATTATTTCAAGATCACGTTAATACAAGAACCGATTACTTGATATTGTTTTTCTCTCCATACTTAACGGTTCTGTTCTTATCGCTCTTCTGAAATTTATTTTATAACGCAAATCACATTTCATGTAGATGTCTAGACTTGTTCTAGTTTGTGTTATTAAATTTAGCTTCCATTTTATTGTATACTGTGTAGGGGAGGGGGGAATTTATAGGAAGGAAATACAAAGGGGGGGGGGGGGGGGGAAATGACATTCTGAACATATGGTGAAGGAGTGCATGGGCCAAAATAGGTTGAGAACCACTGCTTTATGACTATGTCTTTGGTGTGCCTTTCATTATGTGTGTATAGATAGATTAATGGATGGATGGAGGAATAGATAAATGGATGGTTGGGTGGATGGTTAGAATGTGCATTAATAGATGGATGAACGGATAAATAAAGGGATGGGTAGATGGATAGCGTGCACATCAATGAATGGATGAATTAATAGATAAATAAGTGGATCAATTTTTATAGGTGGATGATTGGATGAACCGCCCACCACCTTGGCAATTAGTCTATTGTAGCTATAACGAAGTCTTAGAAATGTGGTCCTGTATCACATTGGTGTATCCATATTTCATTATACATCTGCCACATGGTTCTCTGTAATCCTGTGCTACAGTTTCTGCATAACTTCAGTCCTGTCTTAACTACACTCCTGTCTGTGCACATTTGTCTGTAGATATTTGTCTATTTATGCCTGTCTATGTATACCTGACTGTGCATATTTGTCTGTAGATATTTGTCTATTTATGCCTGTCTATGTATACCTGTCTGTGCACATTTGTCTGTAGATATTTGTCTATTTATGCCTGTCTATGTATACCTGTCTGTGCACATTTGTCCATTGTTTAAATATGTCTGTGTTCCTGTCTTTGTACACCTCTGTCTTTGCTATCTGTGTAAATTGTCAATGTACTCTTGACTATGTCTAATTGTTTACTGTGCTACATCCTGTTCTGTAAACTGCACTACATCCTGTTGTTTACTGTACTACACAATGTTCTGTTTACTGTGCTACACAATGTTCTGTTTACTGTGCTACATAATGTTCTGTTTACTATGCTACATAATGATCTGTGTACTGTGCTACATAATCTTCTATTTATTGTGCTTACAGCAAGACATAGACATGGACGATGAAGAAGATGATGATCTGGCCAAAGATTTGCACCTCTCAGATGGGGAGGAAGAAGAAGAGGAAGAGGAGGAGGAAGATGAAACCAGCATGGACAACCTTGGTATGTCTTATTTGCTGTTATTCAGTTTGTCCGCATCTTTTAAACACAAGGTCACAAGCTCAACATCGGCTGTGTAACCCTGATGCAGTGTACTGATTGTTTTAATACATTTTAGTGCAGGTCAGCATGGCTGAATGAGTAAGAATGCGTGTTCTTAAACATCTGGTGTGCTGATGCCGAGGTAAGTGGTTCAACCCCTACACCGGACAACTGGACTAAAATGTTGACTTGTCGTACTTCACTTGGGGACGTAAATTACAAGTACCTCTGAAGGAGAGTGGGTTCGCCTGATGGTGAGGGACACTGTTAACAAGGAAAGCTAATCCACACACAAAATTCAGTCCATCACTACCATAAATAGTGTGTATGGCCTGCGCTTTAGTTCAAAGCGAGCGAGCGCAAAAAAAAAAAAAAAAACATTAGTTTTTTTTAAACATCTTAATATGTTTGTGGCACTTTCTGTTTGAAAAACATAGCTTGTCTGTGGCACTTGCTGTCTGTAGAACTGAACTTATATGTGGACCACTGAGTGAAGTAAAAAAGACAGTGAAGTTTATACAAGAGATATGCCTATCATTACAAATATAGACAATACATTTCAAGCCAACGAAAGAAGAAGATATATCTGTCATGGCTTTATCATGTTAACGTGGTATTTGATGACTCCTGCAGGTGACCTCAATCAGTCCGGGGAGACTGGCATGGATATGGAGGAGGTGGGCAACTTTGATGAAAACGCCCAGTCATACTTTGCTACCGGTGATGATGAGGCTCTGGGTATGTACCGAGTCACCTGGTCTTGTTGTATTCATGTTTGTGTGTTTGTTTGTTTTTGCTGGGGTCGAGAGGGGATGGGGGTGGACATTGTGAGTGGGATATGGAGGAGTGGACATTGTGAGTGGGATATGGAGGAGTGGACATTGTGAGTGGGGTATGGAGGAATGGACATTGTGAGTGGGGTATGGAGGAGTGGACATTGTGAGTGGAGTATGGAGGAGTGGACATTGTGAGTGGGGTATGGAAGAGGACATTGTGAGTGGGGTATGGCAAGGGGACATTGTGAGTGGGGTATGGAGGAATGGACATTGTGAGTGGGGTATGGAGGAGTGGACATTGTGAGTGGAGTATGGAGGAGTGGACATTGTGAGTGGGGTAGGAGGGATGGACATTGTGAGTGGGATGTGTGGAGGTGGATACTGAGTGGGATGTATAAGAGTGAACATTGAGTGGGATATGGAGGAGTTGACATTGTGAAGGGTATGGAGGATTGAAAATCAGCTGCAGGCAAATGGAAGCAAATTGCAGTGTGTTGATGATGATGGTACGAGGAGTTGGCCGTTCGGGAGGCAATAATAGATTATGGAACATAAAATTGTTTAGTAAATCACAAGCGGCCAATAAATTCTGGGGTTGAATGTAACACCCTGTACAGGACAGGCAAATAAATTTAATCTCTTCATTATCTTCATTTTTCTTTTGTGATTGACTCTTTCTCGTGTGCAAATTTTCCTTTCTGTTGGCCGTCACAATAAACCTGTTCAATGACTGTTTCCCCAGGTGAGACCTACGAAACTGGACAGTATGAAGAAGAAGGTGACAGCTTCGATCCCAGCGAGTTCTTCAAGAACAGCACCCTGGCCACAGCACAGGCCCAGGCCGAGGGAGGGGTGGACATCAATGACGACCTGGAGATTTCTGACGACAGTGATGAGGACAGGCGTGGTGGGGAGGCTGAGCGGATGGAAGAGGAGGAGGAGGAAGAGGAAGACAGCGACCCTTACCCCTTGATCCCCACTGAAAACCAGACCACAGAGGGATTTGATATCAATGAATATTTATGAGCTTGTCCCAGGTTGGAAAGATGGGAGTGGATTGCCTGTGATCAGTTCTCAATGTAATGAGAAGAGACAGGAGTGAATTGCATGTGACCAGTTCTTCATGTAATGAGAAGAGACAAGATGAGACATAGTGATTTCCTAAAGTGAGCAGTAAATTGTCTATGATTAGTTTTTCATGTAAAAAGAAGAGAAAAGTTCAGAACTGCTGATTTCCTGAAGTGAGCAGTAAATTGTCTATGTGTAGTTCTTCTCTAATGAGAAGAGACAAGATCAGAACTAATGATATTCAGTTCAAGCAATAATTTGTCTATGATTAGTTCTTCATGTAACAAGAAGATAAAAGTTCAGAACTGTTGATTTTCTGAAGTGAGCAGTAAATTGTCTATGATTAGTTCTGCATGTAGTGTGAAGAGACAAGAATAGAACTGGTGATATCCGAAAACAATAAATTATGTATCATTAATGTTGTTGCGGAGATTTCTTTTAAGGAGAAGAGACAAAATCAGTCATGGTGATGCCCAGAAGCAAGCAGTAAATTGTCCATGGACAGTTCCTCATGTAATCTTGTAGATAATGTACATTGTAACGAAAGCCATCAGTCTCTCTCAGGTTCTGGGTTGGAGACTGTTAACAGTGAAATACTTAACCATGAAAGGCAGAAGAAGAAGAAGGAGAGGATAATCCCGTAGTGTTTACAGCTGATTCAGAGAGAAAAGAACAGGTTATTTACATCATTAATCATGTACTATAAGATTATGAAACTTGTCATTTTGGCTGGCACTTGTAATCAAGACTCAAGTCAGTAGTAATGGTTGACTGCTGTCATCATGCTTGATATTTCTAATCATCATTGACATGTGCAACCATCACTTACAAAAGTACTCACTCTCACATGTGGAGACATGGTTGTCATAATCATGGTTGACTGATGTCAAGGCGGCCAGAGGAAACGCTTTAAAGACTGAAAATCTCACTGAAAGCTTTTGGAATTCATCTTGACACCTAGCAGACTGCTGCTAAAGACCAAAATATGTGGCGTACATCATTACGCAAGGGGGCAGTCACTTGTGAAGCAACCAGGACTGCAAGAGCTGTGAAGAAAAGGCTGGACAGAAAAACCACTGTAGGAGATCCCCCTGGAACATCAAACATTATTTGCCCACATTGTCAAAGAACATTTCGAGCCAAAATAGGCCTTATCAGCCATCTTAGAACTCATGGCTCCATACTTTCAACCCCCACTGGATGAAATAAATGGTCATCATCATGCTTGATGGACAAATAACACACAACACATGACTGATGTCATATTTCTAATCATCATTGACATGTGCAACCATCACTTACAAAAGTACTCACTCTTGACATGTGGAAGCATAGTTGTCATGTTTATGTTGGACTTGTATCCATGATTAGCACTTGTGAATATTTTATGAGGTCTTTGATAACTTAGTCTACCTTAATCAGATTTGTTTTGGGTAGTTACGAGGGTGAGTCAATATCTGTAGGAAGGCAGGTAAATGTAGTTGGTGTTTTCTACAGGTGTCATTAGGTGACATGAACATCGAACTTTATATTCTCGTTCATCAGGTGGCGATAGGTGTCTCATGCGCAGCGCATAAACAAAATGGCAACTGTACTTACGGAGTGTACATCCAAAGAGCAATGTGCTGTTGTGCGTTTTTTGCCCAGCTATGCGAAACACAACTTGGATTTAGGAAAAACAAAGGATGCACAGATGCCAATTTTGCTCTTAGACAGTTTATAGACAAATCAATCAAATTCAATGAAACACTCTACTTAACCTTTGTCGACCAAGAAAAGGCATTTGATAGAGTTGATAGAAACAAGCTGTGGGAAATCCTTCAACAATATGGAGTGAGTACACATCTAACAAACCTATATAGAAGCTTATACAACAATAGTGAATGCATAGTGAGTGTAACTGGAGGACACTCAGAATCCTTCACCATAAGATCCGGAGTACGTCAAGGTTGTGTCTTGTCCCCTCTCTTGTTCATAACATATATATACAATATGTGTAAAGAAACCAGCCAAACAGAGACAGCAAGAACACCGCATGACGAGAACACAGAAGAAGAACCATCTGCATATCTAACCATTAGAGAATTGTTTGTGGACGACCAAGCACTAATAGCAAAATCAGAAGCTGAATTACAAGACCACATGAATAGTCTAAATGAAATGTGTAGGGAACATAACATGAAAATTAGCACAAGTAAAACAGAGGTATTGACTATAACTAAAGAAGAAAAAGCAACAACGATTCACCTAAACGAACATCCCTTGAAACAAGTAATGAGTTTTAAGTACCTAGGAAGTATAATATCAAATAGCAAATCAGAAGACGAGATCGAAAATAGATGCAATAAGGCAAACCAACTCATTGGACAAATGGCACCAAAACTAATGAACAAACATAGTATCAGTAACTACTAAGAAAGCACTGTACAACAGAATCTTCCTACCAACTCTATGTTACCAATGCCAAACCTGGACAATGACAGAAAAAGAGAAAAGAAAAATCATAACAACATAAATGAGATTCCTGAGAAGAATACTCAATGTATCAAGAAGAGATAAGATCAGAAATGAAGAAATCAGGACTAAAGTGGGGGTTATAGCTGCACTAGATTTTATTAGAAGGCAGCAAGTCAAATGGTTTGGCCATGCAAGTAGG
Organism: Cepaea nemoralis; assembly: GCA_014155875.1. Taxonomy (NCBI): domain Eukaryota; kingdom Metazoa; phylum Mollusca; class Gastropoda; order Stylommatophora; family Helicidae; genus Cepaea; species Cepaea nemoralis. The sequence goes on from JACEFZ010000601.1 coordinate 268,604, forward strand.
TTACCAACTAACAGTATACCACAACAAGCAATGATGTACAGACCAGAGGGAAGCAGAGGAAGAGGCCGACCATAGTAAACGAAGGACGCAGGGAATAACAGAGTCCATGGGAATATCGATACATGAAGCCCATAAACTGGCACTCTCCTGCTGTTTATACTTTACCTTGACACTGCAAGGTTCAAGAGGAACATGATGAGATGAGATGAGTATATCTACATAATATACTATGTATATATAATGTATCGTAGGTGATTGATGGGAGATTCTGTGATGTTGATTTTGTTGTTTTGCAGATAGAAAACACAGTGTGTGTTTTATTTTCTCAATGGGCAGCAATGCAGCGTGTAAATAAAATGTTGTTTTACGATTGTTGATTTCTGTTCTTTATTTTGAATTAACATTTCCGGGAAGGTTAACCCGGTCAACAAACGCCCGCAGAAGTCGGATGTGTCGGCCTAACGGCGCAAGAACGCAGCTCTGCTGTAAACAGGCACAACGCAATCACATTCGGGAAAAAAACTCCGGATGAAACATTTGTTATTTTACAACAGAAAAGCAAAAAGGACAAGCAAAAAGTGAATTTGATGAAATGAAGACATTGTATGCAATAAATAATTATTGGATGTAAGAAAATGAATTCGTGCACGTTACATTAAACCAGTTTTAACATATGAGCACATGCTCTTAAACTTTTGATGTGTTGATGCTGGGGTAGCGGGTTCAACCCATACACAGATCAGTTGGACTAAAATGTTGACCTCTCATCCTTGACTTGGGCATGTACATTACAATTGGAGTGAGTTCATCTGATGGTGAGGGATGCTGGTAATAAGGAAAGTTAATCTACTTGCAAAAAATCAGCCCAGTGCACTAGTAATAGAGTGTGTGTGAACTATGCTTCAGTTCAAAGCGAGCGAATGAAAAATCATGGCTGTTAATCAATGACAATTAATCAACAGGGAAAAATCCATTGAAGCATCAGAGATCTAAACCTGGTTAAAGAAGCTATGAACAAATGAATAAACAATGAACAAACCAACTTTATTTTCAAAGGGTTAAGAATTGGGCACGCAGGCCCGTCTAACATCATTATGTTTACAAAATCCATTTGACAATGTTTTTTCCCTATGTGAATGTAACATGCACAATTGATGAATAAAAGATGAATGACTGGAAGGGCAGAATGTAAGGCGGGCTTTCATGCACAATTTGTAACCCTTTGAAAATAGTTTGTTCATTCGTTTGTTCTCTTTTATACATTGTCTTCCATACATCACTTGAGGCTAACCGAGAACAACACGACACAAAGACAGCTGATCAGAAACATCAGAAAGAGGCTGCTGTCATGTTTTGGCCAAATTTAAGAAGACAAACACTAGACCATATTGTGTGAATTAGAAAGATTAGTGGAAAAAGAGGTCGTCAGGAAGAGAAAATTTGTGACAGTATTGTATCATGGTACAGAAGATTGTCAGCACGCATTCAGTTACATGCTGTTGGAGATCACAAGATATGGAGAAGATGATCACCCACACCAGTCAGCAAAGCTCTTGATCACAATGATGCTATTTGAATCCCTCATCCTTTCTGCAGGGGTTGATAGTAAAGTTGTCTCCCGTTGTTTTCTTCAATGTCTGCCTTGTTTGTGGAAAAACATCTGATGGCTGTGGAAATTTGGTTCCTGAGGCAAATGCAAAGATTACCATGGACAGATAGAAAAACCAATGACCAAGTCCTACATCATTATCATCAAGTGCCCTGCCAGCTGGCATAGGCGTTCATGGCTCTCCACATATCTCGGTCCTTGGTGTTCTGGATCAACTCTGCTGATGATATTCCTGCATGCCACCGTCTCAATCCATTAAGCATCATTTTGCTTGGTCTGCCTCTCTTCCCCTCGATCTTTCCAGTTGTCACGATGTTCTCCAATACCTCTCTTCTGAGTACATGTATGTTGATTCCTAGGCTAGATTACGCTCATCAGTCGCTTGGCTCCCTCATCACCGGCTCCATACTCTCATAAGTCACTGGTGCGACTCGATCCACTTCTAATTCTCATGCGCTGACATCAACCACGAGAGTATTCGAGATTAACGGAGAAAGCTGCTAACCCCTCGGCTAGGGAGCTGGCTGATCAATTTGTAATTGGTGGAAATGTAATGAGAAAAGTAAAAAACCATGAGACCAGAGATAAGGTTGATCCATTTGTAATTGGTGGAAATATAATGAGAAAAGTCAAAAAACAATGAGACCAGAGGTAAGTTTGATCCATTTGTAATTGGTGGAAATTCAAACGACAGAACTTTAGAGACAACCATGGCCGAATGGATAAGAGCTCTCGTTCTTTAACATCCGGTGTGCTGATGCTGAGCTAGGGGGTTCAACCCCTACACTGGTCAGTTGGATTAAACTATTGACTCCTTGTCTTTGACTTAGGAACATAAATTACAAGTACCTCTGAAGTTGGAATGGGTTCGCCTGATGGCGAGGGGCACTTATAATAGGGAAAGCTAATTCGCAAGCGCCTGATGGTGAGGGGCATTGGTAACATGAAAAGCTAATCCACAAAGTTCAGTCCAGCAGTACTAGAAGTAGTGTGTATGGACTACGCTTGAGTTCAAAGTGAGCGGGCGGAAAACATGTTACTTTGTCACTTGAATACTCATCAGATGTCAAAACGACTTTATTTACAGTCTCTGTATGAATTCACACATGCTGTTGTAAGGCAAAGGAACCTATTTTCTTCCAGGGATAATTTGGCAATAAGGCAAACAAACTCATTGGACAAATGGCACCAAAGCTAAAGAACAAACATGATCAATAGCCACTAAGAAAGCACTATACAACACAATCTTCCTACCAACTCTATGTAACCAATGCCAAACTTTAACAATGACAGAAAAAGAGAAAAGAAAAATCACAACAACAGAAATTAGGTTCCTGAGGAGAATACTCAATGTGTCAAGAAAGAGAAAATCAGAAATGAAGAATCAGGACTAAAGTTGGGGTTGTAGCAGCGCTAGATTTTACCAGAAAACAGCAGGTGAAATGGTTTGGCTATACATCTAGATTACCAACAAATAGTATACCTCAACAAGCGATGATGTACAGACCAGACGGAAGCATAGGAAGAGGCCGGCTACGTAAATAATGGATAGAGGGAATTACAGAGACCATAGGAACCTCGATATATGAAGCCCATATATATTATACGGCACTGTTTATGCTTCACCTCGACACCGCAAGGTACAGGAGGAACAAGATGAGATGAGACAATTTGCATATTTATAAATCATTCCCGTGTCAAACAACATTATCAGCTTACAAAATATAGCCTGCTATATTTGGTGAAACATTTAATCCACTCACACCTAATAGTAATGTTATGGCTGAAGTAAACAATATAAAATAACACAAAGTAATGCAGCTTTACAGAACAGAACAACGGAAACTACAGGGACGCTGCGACGACTAGCCTTTACCAGCAAACAAATACGTACACAAAACACAACATAAAATCACGAAGACTAAAGGCATAAGCACGGGATGAGAAGAATAAAAAGATGAAAATATGAGAACATAACGATTAACGGGAGGAGATAGTACACTTAGTTGCACTTGTAAATATAGTTAAAATATGAATACAATTGGTGGAACTGTGAGGCGTGTGATGTTAGTTGGTGTTGACGATGCTACTAGTACTACTAGATTTAACTGATGCTACGAGGGGGAAATCAATAAGGAAGCCACAAATGGCTGTAGAAAAATAACTAAATATGATAACAACTTGAAACCAGTTTATTTTTATACATACATTGTCCCTTTATTTCTCAACATAATTTCCACTAACATTGATGCACTTATCCCATCGTTTTATCAGTCCTCCCAAACCGGCTGCATAAAACTGCGTGCTCTGTTTTCAAAACCACGTTTTAACTTCACATTCAACTTCGGCGTCATTCACGAAATGTCTCCCGCCAAGGTGTGTTTTCAGTGTTTATGCTGACAAATGTTTGTCCCGTCAAAAGGTGCATTGCTGGGTACAAAAAGTTACGAGGGCGAGTTAATAAGTAAGTCACACAGTTCTATGGGATGACAGGTAAATGAAAACATAGCACGCAGTTCTAAGCACTCGGTTTGGGAGGACTGATAAAACGATGGGATAAGTGCATCAATGTTAGTGGAAATTATGTTGAGAAATAAAGGGACAATGTATGTATAAAAATAAACTGGTTTAAAGTTATCATATTTAGTTTTTTTCTACAGCCATTTGTAGCTTACTTATTAACTTACCCTCTTAGTTAGCTTTAACCGATGCTAGGGAACCTCCGTGGCGAAGTGGTCAAGCCTTCTGAGTCGGGCTCTGAAGGTTGGGGTTTCGATTCCGGGCCGCGTCCTTCGGTTCACGAGTGCATTCTTTTCGGAGACTCCTGGGGTTCGTCGCTGGAGCTACCGAGTTTGTGCTTTTTGTGACGCTTTCCGCACTGCGGAAAGATACTGAGCCATATGAGATAAACCCGCTGCAATGCAGTCGATCCTGTCGACTTTTAAGCGACTCCTTTTTAACATGGTGCTAGTTTATGAAGCTCCTAAATTGATTTAGAGTTTCGCCTGCGATTGCCTCTTCAGTTCTTGATGTTCCCCGCCCCTTATGTAAAGTAACGTAAATGACCCATTTTGTAAAGTAACGCAATTGACCCATTTTCACTATTAATCGTCAATCTTTGGTTAACGCTGACAATATTTTGCGAGCCGCCTGTATTTCCTAGGGTATTTCTCATGCTGTCTATCGTTTCAAGGGGAAGACCGAGAAGTAAATACCTGGATGGCTTGGCCACATGGCATGGCCCAGACAGGAACACGGAGCTGATCCACGACTCTGGTGATCGAGTGAGATGGCAGAACATGACCGCCCACGCTTACCGGCATGGCACATGGTGGATGGATGGTCTATCGTTTAAAATAATACTTTAACTTATACTATTTTCCATGTAGCTGTTATTACCTCTGCTTTTAATGTGTAAAATAACATAAATGACCCATTCTGTAAAGTAACGTATAGGACCCTTTTTTGTGTGTAAAATAAGGTAAATTACCCTCTTTGTAAAGTAACGTAAATTACCCTCTCTGTAAAGTAACGTGAATGACCATTATTTGTAAAATAACGTAAATAACCCTTCTCGTAATGTAAATAACCCTTTCTGTAAAGTAACGTATAAGACACGTTTTCACGTCATGAGGTGTGAACAGTATACCATTCCATTATTATTAGTACTAACCCCATAGTGTTTTGGCACTAATCGGCAATCTTTGGTTGACGCGGTCAATATCTTGCCAGCCACCTATATTATTTTCTAAGGTATTTCTGATGATGTCTATCATTTAAAACAATACTTAGACATAGGGGGTTGCGTGGTCTTGAGGTATGGTGTCCGCCTCGAGCGCTGGAGGTGCCGGGTTCAAGCCCCGATGGTGCCGGGGATTTTTTCTCGTGGGCTTCTAGTATTAAATTTCCCCTGGTCTCTGGGTAGTGAGATCGGACGCCCGTGTGTATTGTTGCGCACCTAAAAAATCCCTTGGCAGTTGGAAATCGAAAAAGAGTTGCCTAACGGCGCTGCCCGGGCAAAATTTCGAGTTAAAAATCCACCCAAAGTATTTCAGGATCCTCGCCGGTGCTACGGAGTTCGTGCACTGAGCTGAGTTTCTCCAGACTCAGGTTTGCGTTAGAAGGAGAACGGAGCACTTATGGGTTGCATCCGCTTGCCGTAATGTTGATCCATCGACTAAACTAAACTAAATACTTAGAGTACTTACACGCATACTTATTTCCGTGTAGCTATTATTAGTATTATTGTCCCTATTTTAGTTTGAACATGTTGCCGTAAAGTTCACAAAAAGTTCTTCTGTAGTTGGAACTCATGTTGTAGTAGAGGATTATATTAACGCTGGAGTTGACCGACTGAAACACGAAGGCGACAGACCACAAAGCCAGCGCCAGGTTGATGTACCGTTTCCGCATGTTTAGTTCCGGTTCAAGGTACGTCGCCAGTCCAACAACTGAACCTGGAGTGTAGCAGACGATCAAAATGACGGCGATTATGGCGACCATTTTGACAGTTTTCTTGTCACGATCGGACATGTGCCCATCCGAGACAGTGCTGACCTGATTGCGCCATTTGGAACTTTCTCGAAGTTTTACCACCAGAATCATGGTCCAGACGATGACACCCACAAAGGATGATATACCAGTAATAGAAATAATGATGAAAGCAATTCCGACAACTGAATCCCTATTACTTGTGAAAGCAATTGCCAAAAGAGTTGCGTTTCTTTCAGGGAAATTTGCATATGTAAAATATGATGTTAAGTACTCCGGAAGCAGTGTAAGAATATTTATTATGTAGATAAGACAGATCACCACACCGGCTCGTTGGGGCGTAATGATTTGCTTCACTTTCAGGGGAGTTATTATAGAGAGGCATCTTTCAGCTGTGATAAATATGGTGATGTAACTTGTGATGCGTCCACAAACGACGTGTGGCCACGCTCCAGGGAGATAATTGATATCTTCCGGGACCCAAGGAACTCCAGCCTCAATAATGAAGGGATTAAGACACGTACAGACCCAGAGAAGAGTCACAAGGCAGCATAGATCAGATATAGCCATGCTGAAGAAGCTGATATTTACGGTACTGTGAAAACCTTGCTTGTAAAAGACTCTGCATGTTGATACAGTTGGCGATGACACCAAAGCTTGCGATGGTGTTGCACAGGACAACAAAATTCACAATCTCGAAAATATGCAGATGAGAGCAGCTTAAAATATCCGGCCCTGGATTACAGCCAAGGACATGCTGTGAACCTTCTCGGGTGAGAGTCGAACTATTGTAGGAACCCATGGAGAGAGGTTTGTTTGGTTAAGTCATGTCCGTGTGGTCAAGAAGATGCTGCACAACTTTCAGATTTCTTGATTACACCTGGAAAAACAGAAATATACATTTTCAGGGGACACTAGGCCATTGAAATAACTTGAGATAGAATGACATCATAGATTAGAGAACACGTAAGGCAATATAAACATAGAAGACTATAGTGATCCCACCCAGATTCAAATGTTTGCCCCCTTCTTCTTTTGTCATCTAGCTTTTGTCGTGAAGCGCCGCAAAGAGGAAATAGATGTCATTTTCTGTTTTCCGCTGGTCTTGTTGCTTGTGATAATGCCATATGTAATTTCTTTTATATCTATTTTAAAATATTCGGCTCTGGTTGACACCCAAGAACAGGATGTGGCTTCTTTCCTGTGGCAGCAGTATTCTCGAAGACATTAATGTAACAGTACAATTTGTTACAATTTAAGTAGAAGTCTAACAGTCAGATCTTAGTCTGATATGACTGAGCTACCGTATGACAGTAGACAGTACTACCTGCTTTCTGTTAGCGCCGAATACTGGGCGGCGCTCACCAAACCCGACACCACACATTGTGCCAATGGTTTCGGACGGAGGAGCAATTGGGAGGGTGCAAACCTTATCCTGATGCCGGGAAATGCAACCCAAAGACTAAATGTCATGGTAGGGAAGACGAAGCCCTAAACCTTGGTCGGCAACTAGTCTAAGACCAATGCTCCGACAAGCAGACATTTAAAGCATTGCTTTGCTGATCCGGCGGCTTCTGCAGCTTGTCTTATGTATTGGTGATACCTTTCTACTGGAGTAAACTATTCAGGCCGAGAGAGGGATCATGCTGCATGGGCAACACATGGTCTCTACAATTCAGCCCAGGCTTTGTGATATGGAGAGGTTATTGTGTCTTTTTTGAAGCACAGTGTAACAAACTATCTTCCGTCAAGGTGGCCGGGTGCCAGTACAGTACAGTATACGTGTTGTCAGTTTCCACACGACAGCTATGCTCAGTTTTCATATAGCTGGAAATAGCCGTTAGTCGTAAGTCGTGGTTCCAACGTCACAGCAATGGGTCACCCCATTATACTCCGATCCTGTGCCAGTGAATATCACACAAAATGCCCCTCACTGCCCCATGTGAAAAGTGGAACAGACAGGTGTCTGGACAAACCAACAGCCCGCACAGGTATACTATGCATAATGTTGCTACCAGAATACCAACACAAAAGTCTGCCATGAAAAATACAGTTCATGGTCGATAGAAGCGACAGTCACTAGAAAACCAGTAGCCACACATTGCTGCATGAGGCAACCCAGCTAGTTTAGCGACCGGCCGGTCGCTATTTTCCTGAACATGCAGTTCGCGCTACACACAACCGTGGACAGATGTAAAAGTACTCCATACGAATTCACATCCAACAGTGTCGCTCCACGCAGTAAACTCAGTAGATGGGCGACGGAACCATGTACTACCAGTTCAACATGAGGAAATGCGTAATCAAACCGTAGCCACCAACATAAACAAACACTCTAGGGGCCTTAAGAGTTCAAACGCCAATCCTCCATGCTCAGCCTATTAATAAACAATCACAAATTTTCGTGCAAATTGTTGTGGAACCCTTAAGGACATTCAGATAGCTTGAGCAATAAATCTCCTAACATCGATGTGCATTGATATAATCCTCATCACGTGTCCTGCCAGCTGGTGTAGGCGTTCATGGCTCTCCACAGATCTCCGTCTGTGGATGTTCTGGATCAATTCTGTTGATGATATTCCTCCATGCCACCGTCTCAATCCATCCAGCATCATTTCTCTTGGTCTGCCTCTGCCTCTCTTCCCCTCGATTTTCCAGTTGTCACCATGTTCTTCAATGTCTCTCTTCTCATCAATTGACCAAAGAAAGCTGTTTGTCTCTTTCTTATTGTTGTATATAGTGTTCTAGTTTCATTAACCCCTTTCAGGCAATTGTTGTTAGTTACTCTGGCAGTGCAAGGAATTCGCAACATTCGCCTCAGGAACCACATCTCTACTGCTTCCAAGTTCTTCCTAATTTGTTAATTTTCATTCTAAGATTCACAGCCATACAGCAAAACTAGTTCTATATAGCACTTCAGCACTTTCTTACATTCAGTGATAGTGACTTACTGCATAAGATACTTTTCATTTTCTGAAATGCTGCTTTTGCTTGCTCCATTCTGCTCTTAATCTCTGTTTTACATCTTCCATCTGATGTTATAAATGCCCCTAAGTATTTAATGTGGGTTTGTAGAAGGCAAGGATACATTAAATGCTGTGTATATACTGAGAACCGTAATCGAACGTTCTATAGAAGTAAACAAAGACTGGGATATTGATATTGACTACACAAAGGCTTTCGATAAAATGAGACATGTCAACATGATAAGGATGCTTGAAGATCTACAAATTGATGGAAAAGACCTTAGACTTTTAAAAAACATATATTGGAAAGAACAAGCTGCCATAAGAGTTGATAATGAAGTAAGCCAATATCAGCCTATTAAGAGAGGTGTGAGACAGGGATGTGTAATGTCTCCAGATCTGTTTTCCCTGTACAGTGAAAATATTTTCAGAAATATTGAAAATATGGAAGGAATCAACATTGGGGGACGTTGCATCAATAACATTAGATATGCAGATGATACAGTCTTGATTGCAGACAATGAACAGGACCTGCAAAATTTAGTAGATGCGGTTGTTACACACAGTGAACAACAAGGGTTAGAATTAAATTGTAAAAAGACACAGATTATGGTCGTCACTAGGAAGAACGAAATACCACAATGTAACATACAAGTAAATGGGAATATTCTTCAACAAGTGAATAGGTACAATTATCTCGGAACAGTAATAACATCTAATGGGAGATGCCTTGAAGAGATTAGAACAAGAATCGCCATGGCAAAAGTAGCCTTTAGCAAGATGAAAAACATACTGACCAATAAAAAGATGTCAATTGAAACGAGAAAAAGAGTGTTGAGATGCTACATAGAACCTGTACTTTTATAAGGATGTGAAGCTTGGACAATGAGCAGTCAGGCTGAAAAAACATCTGATGGCTGTAGAAATGTGGTTTCTGAGGAAAATGCAAAGAATACCATGGACAGCCAGAAAGACCAATAAACAAGTCCTTCAAGAAACAAATGAAGATCGTAAACTGATTAGAGACATTAGACGTAGACAGTCACAATTTTTTGGGCATGTTATGAGAAGAAACTGGGGCATAACGTTTAATGATTGTATCGAAAGGGAAACAATCCGACATATGAAAATGTGAGCATACGCAGTGATCCGGGGTTTATTTCCGGATCCGGTCAGGGATATGCACTACTGACGAGCTCAAACGAGAGCGAAACTCGAGTATAGTGCTTCCATATTGACGTGGATAGGCCTTAGGTTCATGCCAGAATACGATCAGCGTTGCCAGTAGTGGGTTGTGCTCAATATTTAAATTTCAAATCCCGAAACAACCAAATAATCAATTTGATTATTGCTCACTGGATTTTAGGAGGCCTGGTGTTCCTTGCCAGTGAGAAATTCTGATCGCTCGGGTCCACATCGATTGACGGACGTTAGTCGCGGCGATTGGGCAATCTTGAGCATGGCCTACGATGGGTAACGTTGTAATATACTGTTACGATGATTTGGCGTGTACCGCGTGGTTACATACCCATTTCACACGCCAGTGATCCGGGGCTTGTTTCCGGATCCGGTCAGGGATATGCACTACTGACGAGCTCAAACGAGAGCGAAACTCGAGTATAGTGCTTCCATATTGACGTGGATAGGCCTTAGGTTCATGCCAGAATACGATCAGCGTTGCCAGTAGTGGGTGCCTTGACGTAACTCCACCAATATTGAAGATGGAAATTATCATCAAACGCTTTAGAACTCGTTAATTGAGAATAATAAACTTCTCACCTGAACTTCTGGAAACAATGTGAAAACAAACTGACGCAATCCAGCGAACAATATCACACGTTTAATAATGTGCTGGATAACAATAATAGGCTTGAGCCTCCTAGACTATAAACTGCCCTTTTAGACAGGGTCGGCGTTTATCTATTGTCTATGAATGATCTCCCTACTCTATCCAGTTCACCTTGAAGCGCAGTTTTCTATTTCGACGTTCCGAATTCAGGATTGGTCTAGGTTTCGAGATTTTGGTCCTTCCATTGATTGTTTCCTTTGTCAATAGATTCCTCCTCCTGTTGTTTATTTGCCGAACCTCGCAATCATTGCATCCAGATATTCACCGAACCCGGGCTTCACGAAAACACATCCGCGCAGTAGCATAATCTCACAACATCTGTTTATTTGTTGTCCTCTGACGTCTTAGGTTTCCCTTGGTTTTCGTGGTGATCGTTCAGTTTGGTGTGTCCTTATGGAAAATCCCTTTTCTCCTTTTATGTATCTTCTTTTGGTGTGTGCCCGTCATATGGCAGTGGGTTGTGCTCAGTATTTAAATTTCAAATCCCGAAACAACCAAATAATCAACATGCATGTATTGTCTTTTTCATAGCAGCCATGACAACTACAGGTCGCCGGGTAACTTCAACTATGCGTGGAATATAGTCACCAAGGTTGTTGGACCAGTATTAGATTATCCGACCATATCGGTGGGTTTCTAATTCTGTAATCATCTCAGAATGAAGATGATTTACGGCCTAACATGTTCTTTTTGTGATTTTTTTTATTTTGTTGGGAGGCGTTGCTTGAAAGATAGCGTTAGTCGCTGTTAACTACCGGTCTGGCTGATGTCAATTCGCAACCAAAGTACAAATCCAACTAGGGGACAGTGCTTGGGACGAGTGGTCTCATGGCAGCACGTAAAAGAAATATTTATCATGCATCATTACCATATGGATGTCAATGTATTGGACAAACGAGAAAGTCTAACAGACTACACACTGAGTCGATTCTGACTTATAAATTAATTAGTAATTTAAACCAGGTATAAACACCCATGATGAAAGGTTATCCCTTTCATAAGAGAGGGCGGCGGAGAGTGTCAGAGTCTCCTTCGCCATCGCCTGGAGGCGACGGACAAGCACGACGTGAACCCGACTGACAGCTACGGCGCAGTTGAGGTCCAGTGATTAGCGTGACGCACGACGCGCACGTGGACCAACAGCCAAGGGCTAACTCGAGACATCGAGTTGAGAACAGACTGCCTAGGACTGCGAGACTGGACGGACATGGGAGAAAGTGCTGAGTGTATTGATGAATTATCCGATGCTTGATGTGAGCGAGCTTGTATGCTTTGTAGATACTGTGTAGAGACTGAGTGAGTGGTTGTTTCCATGCATTGATGTACTTATATATTGCATGTATGTATTGATAACTGGCATTTCCGCTAACTGTGAGCGCAACATTATGTGAATGCCGTTTAAGAGTGTGATTAAACTGATTTAGTTATATAGCCGCGTGTTTGAGAACAGTCATTTGTTATGTATGATTGTTTCACTCCCTGTTAGTGAACACGAGCCACTGTGAATAGAAAGCAAGACTCTGACACTCATTGTCGGCTGGGTGTAGACTTGAGTACAAGATGTATTATGGTGCTCATTTTAGGCTGGGTGTAGACTTGAGTACAAGATGTATTATGGTGCTCATTTTAGGCTGGGTGTAGACTTGAGTACAAGATGTATTATGGTGCTCATTTTAGGCTGGGTGTAGACTTGAGTACAAGATGTATTATGGTGCTCATTTTAGGCTGGGTGTAGACTTGAGTACAAGCTGTATCATGGTGCTCACAGTAGGCTGGGTGTAGACTTGAGTACAAGTTGTATCATGGTGCTCACTGTAGGCTGGGTGTAGACTTGAGTACAAGATGTATCATGGTGCTCACTGTAGGCTGAGTGTAGACTTGAGTACAAGTTGTATCATGGTGCTCACAGTAGGCTGGGTGTAGACTTGAGTACAAGTTGTATCATGGTGCTCACTGTAGGCTGGGTGTAGACTTGAGTACAAGATGTTACATGGTGCTCACTGTAGGCTGAGTGTAGACTTGAGTACAAGATGTTACATGGTGCGCATTGTAGACTGGGTGTAGACTTGAGTACAAGATGTTACATGGTGCGCATTGTAGACTGGGTGTAGACTTGAGTACAAGATGTATCATGGTGCGCATTGTAGACTGGGTGTAGACTTGAGTACAAGATGAAACATGGTGCGCATTGTAGACTGGGTGTAGACTTGAGTACAAGATGTTACATGGTGCGCATTGTAGACTGGGTGTAGACTTGAGTACAAGATGAAACATGGTGCGCATTGTAGACTGGGTGTAGACTTGAGTACAAGATGTTACATGGTGCGCATTGTAGACTGGGTGTAGACTTGAGTACAAGATGTTACATGGTGCGCATTGTAGACTGGGTGTAGACTTGAGTACAAGATGAAACATGGTGCGCATTGTAGACTGGGTGTAGACTTGAGTACAAGATGTATCATGGTGCTCATTGTAGGCTGGGTGTAGACTTGAGTACAAGATGTATCATGGTGCGCATTGTAGACTGGGTGTAGACTTGAGTACAAGATGAAACATGGTGCGCATTGTAGACTGGGTGTAGACTTGAGAACAAGATGTATCATGGTGCGCATTGTAGACTGGGTGTAGACTTGAGTACAAGATGTATCATGGTGCTCATTGTAGACTGGGTGTAGACTTGAGTACAAGATGTATCATGGTGCGCATTGTAGACTGGGTGTAGACTTGAGTACAAGATGAAACATGGTGCGCATTGTAGACTGGGTGTAGACTTGAGTACAAGATGAAACATGGTGCTCACTGTAGGCTGAGTGTAGACTTGAGTACAAGATGTATCATGGTGCACATTGTAGACTGGGTGTAGACTTGAGTACACAGGTCAACTTTACAAATGTGTCGCAGTTTCGTTACCAACAGTGATCCACCGTGCCGGTAGGTGAGCCTCCAGCCATTATGGTAGTCCAGTTTATCAAAATAGTTACTAACCATGAAACACACTATTACTAAAGGTATCATAGCAAGTAACAAAATATATATATTCTAACAATGAAACACTATTATTAAAGGTATCATAGAAAGTATCAAAACATATATATTCTAACAATGAAACGCACCATTACTAAAGGTATCATAAAAAGTAACAACATATATATATATTGTTGAGATATATATATTATATATATTCTAACCATAACACACACTGATACTGACGTTATCTTAGAACAAATCACCGGGACAAGATAAAATACCAAATGAATTAATTAAAGCAGCATGAGAAGTAGGAACAGCATGGCTACATAGACTATTCAACCATGTTTGGGTAGAACAACAGACACCACGAGACTGGGGAAACGCCATAATTATCCCAATTTGGAAAAACAAAGGCAGCAAAAGAGATTGCACACAATACAGAGGCATTTCACTGTTGAGTCATACTGGGAAAATATTTTGCAAAATTCTTGAGAAAAGACTACGCACTACTACAGAACCCCAGCTAAGCGAAACACAACTTAGATTTAGGAAAAACAAAGGATGCACAGATGCCATTTGTTCTCTTAGACATCTTATAGAAAAATCAATCGAATTAAATGAAACACTCTACTTAGCCTTTGTCGACCAAGAAAAGGCATTTGATAGAGTAGATAGAAACAAGCTGTGGGAAATCCTTAAACAATATGGTGTGAGTACACATCTAACAAACCTATGTAGAAGCTTATATAACAACAGTGAATGCATAGTGAGAGCAACTGGAGGACACTCAGAACCCTTCACCATAAGATCTGGAGTACGACAAGGTTGTGTCCTGTCCCCTCTCTTGTTCATAACATATATAGACAACATATGTAAAGAAACCAGCCAAACAGAGACCGCAAGAATACCGCATGACGAGAACACAGAAGAAGAACCATCTGCATATCTAACCATTAGAGAACTCCTGTTTGCGGACGACCAAGCACTAATAGCAAAATCAGAAGCTGAATTACAAGACCACATGAATAGTCTAAACGAAATGTGTAGGGAACATAACATGAAAATTAGCACAAGCAAAACAGAGGTAATGACTATAACTAAAGAAGAAAAAACAACAACAATTCACCTAAACGAACATCCCTTGAAACAAGTAAAGAGTTTCAAGTACCTAGGAAGTATAATATCATCAAATGGCAGATCAGAAGACGAGATCGAAAATAGATGCTAGGCTATAAGGCAAACCAACTCATTGGACAAATGGCACCAATACTAAAGAACAAACATGTATCAATAACTACCAAGAAAGCGCTTTACAATACAATCTTCCTACCAACTCTATGCTACCAATGCCAAACCTGGACAATGACAGAAAAAGAGAAAAGAAAAATCACAACAACAGAAATGAGATTCCTGAGAAGAATACTCAACGTATCAAGAGGAGATAAGATCAGAAATAAAGAAATCAGGACTAAAGTGGGGGTTATAGCAGCACTAGATTTTATTAGAAAGCAGCAAGTCAAATGGTTTGGCCATGCAAGTAGGTTACCTGTCAACAGTATACCACAACAAGCAAGGATGTACAGACTAGATGGAAACAGAGGAAGAGGCCGACCACGTAAACGTTGGACGGAGGGAATAGCAAAGTAAATGGGAATATCGATACATGAAGCCCATAATCCGGCACTCTCACGATGTTTATACTTCACCTCGACACCGCAAGGTACAGGAGGATATATATATATCATCAACTAGTTTTGCTGTATAGCAGTGAATCTTGGAATGTAAATGAACAAATCAGGAAGAACTTAGAAGCAACTTAGATGTTGTTTTTGAGGCAAATGTTGCGAATTCCTGGGATTGCCAGAGTAACTAACAACGATTGCCTGAAAGAGGCTAATGAAACTAGAACACTATATACTACAATAAGAAAGAGACAAACACCGTTCTTTTTCCAAGTGATGAGAAGAGAGGTATTGGAGAACATCGTGGCAACTGGAAAGATCGAGGGGAAGAGAGACAGAGGCAGACCAAAAGAAATGATGCTGGATGGATTGAGACGGTGGCATGGAGGGATGTCATCAGCAGAGTTGATCCAGAACACCAAAGACCCAGATCCGTGGAGAGCCATGAACGCCTACGCCAGATGGCAAAGCACTTGGTGATGATGATATAATTGTAAGAACATAAAAAGGCAAACAAAAGCTGGATTTCAGAAAAAGAAAATTATCTTATGCAATAAGTCACTATCAATGAATGTAAGAAAGAGTTTGCTGAAAGGCTATATAGAACCTGCTTTGCTGTATGGCAGTGGATCTGGAAATGTAAACGAACAAATTAGAAAGACTTTGGAAGC
This sequence comes from Cepaea nemoralis, assembly GCA_014155875.1. NCBI lineage: Eukaryota > Metazoa > Mollusca > Gastropoda > Stylommatophora > Helicidae > Cepaea > Cepaea nemoralis. The sequence continues at coordinate 284,842 of JACEFZ010000601.1, forward strand.
AACAGAGATGTGGTTCCTGAGACGAATGTTGCAAATTCCTTGCACTGCCAAAGTAACTAACAACAATTGCCTGAAAGAGGCTAATGAAACTAGAACATTATATACAACAATAAGAAAGAGACAAACGTTATGAGAAGTAGACAGAGGCTGACCTATAGAGATAATGCTGGATGGATTGAGACGGTGGCGTGGAGGAATATCATCAGCAGAATTGATTATGAACACTAAAGACTGCGATTTGTGGAGAGACAAGTACGCTTAAGCCAGCTGGCATCGCACTTGATAATGATGGTGATGATCTCATTGTGCATGTAGCTTTTTCAGTGCTTATACAATGCCCGTACTGATTACATGGCTGTGTCTCGGGAACCAAGACATTAGCACTATAATGATGTTACAGCGTACATACATCGCTGCTTCCACGCCCCACTACAAATTTGTAATTATTTGTAATTTACGCCAACAATCCTAGCAGTTACACCGAGGAACGGCCTAGAGTCCGGTCTGCAAAATAAGACATCTGGTAAAACAGCATCAATTATAATTGATAATCAACAGTACGTCATAAGTGACATGTTGTGATATTTCAGTAAATGATAGCCGTGCTGAGATAATTGATTAATACATTACTGTTGCTGTGTTTGTTATTATTTTTGTGTGTGTGTGTGTGTGCAGCCTTGACGAAAAGAGTCACATTTTCATGTTTATACGCACAGCAAACACTGGAATGTTCTGTCACAATTTGGGAACTCCAGCAGATGGCGCTTTTACCGGCCTATCTGTGATGTGGGTATATGGTGTTCAACTATATTATAATAGACAGGAGATTCTCCTTGGCGAAGTGGTCACACCGTCTGCCTCGCGTTCCGAAGGCTGTGGGTTCAATTCTGGGCTACGATATTCGGTTCACGTGTACCATTTTCTTGGAGACTCCTGGAGGTCGTCGCTGGAGCTACGGAGTTCGTGCCATGTGCGGCGCTATCGCCAGGCCGTGCTGCAGAAAGAGACCGCGCCTTATGGAATAAAATCCGATGCAATGAAGTCGATCATCTTTCCTTGCATTTTTCATTGACCAATCGGCACCTGGAGCTGCGGTGATATAGTGGTAAACGCATTTCAGGCCAACACAGTGGCCTGGATGCAATCTCCAGCAGATGTTGGGTTGTTTTGTCCACCAGTAGGGATCTGGGGTCGACCCAGCCTCAGAAAAATGAGTCCTGGATAATCTATACTATTTTCTTGGCATTGTCTGAGAAGGAAAAGCGACGAGGAAAGGAATCTGCCAATTCATATCACATATTATAGGTTCACGGGGTCAACAGTCTAGCGTGTCTCGTGTGCTGTCAATCATTTCAGACACTGATATTCCTCCATGCCATGATGTGGAACTGTCAAGCATCTTCTCTGTTGGGCTCGCCCAGGCAAGCGTGCCAGATAATGCCCACTGTCTCGTGTGCTGTCAATCATTTCAGATACTGATATTCCTCCATGCCATGATGCGGAACTGTCTAGCATCTTCTCACTTCGTCTCCCCTTACCTATCATCAATGCAGTTTACAAACCCGAGAAAACTAAACAATAACTTTAGTAGCAATGATCCCGTTATGAACGCTAAGCTATATCTGTCCTTTACACTTGGCTGGGAGGTCCGGCGCCGCAGTTATTAGCTCTCTAGCTAGCACGGCTTCATGGAAACCTATTCGAATCCCCCGTCACGTAGGGATTCAATGTGAAACTAATGGGTTCTCCCAGGTCTCCGTGGTCTACTATGGGTGCCATGAAATATCATGGGAAATAAAGGTGGCAGGCGCTATGTAGAGAAAATCACACAAAGAGTATCATTAGTCTATGTTGAGAACATCACCGAGCGAGTACCATTAGTCTATGTTGAGAACATCACCCAAAGAGTACCATTAGTCTATGTTGAGAACATCACCCAACGAGCACCATCATCAATACATTAGGTTGAGAACATCACTCAACGAGTACCATCAGTCTATGTTGAGAACATCACTCAACGAGCACCATCATCAATACATTAGGTTGAGAACATCACTCAACGAGTACCATTAGTCTATGTTGAGAACATCACTCAACGAGTACCATCATCAATACATTAGTCTATGTTGAGAACATCATCCAAAGAGTACCATTAGTCTATGTTGAGAACATCACTCAACGAGTACCATTAGTATATGTTGAGAACATCACCCAAAGAGTACCATTAGTCTATGTTGAGAACATCACCCAACGAGTACCATTAGTCTATGTTGAGAACATCACCCAACGAGCACCATCATCAATACATTAAGTTGAGAACATCACTCAACGAGTACCATTAGTCTATGTTGAGAACATCACTCAACGAGTACCATCATCAATACATTAGTCTATGTTGAGAACATCACCCAAAGAGTATCATCATCAATACATTAATCTATACTGAGAACATCATCCAACGAGTACCATTAGTCTATGCTGAGAACATCACCCAACGAATACAGTTAGTCTATAGCAGGGGTCACCAAACTTTTTTCACGGCGGGCCGGATAACTGACAAGCTGACGAGCGCGGGCGGCATACTCATTCTGTACAATACTTGCGCTGGTCATCGTGGCGAAGGTCCTACGGACGCGGTTTGTAATCCCGTGTACCAGCGTTCTAAACACAACTGCGCGCGATTTGGCAGCAGATCGTGTTTCGCTGGTTTATTACGCTATGGTATGGGTGCCGGTCGTTCAGAAAGCAATGGCAAACTTCTGAACGTAAACTTGCCAAGACATCAACAACAGCAAAAGATGCTGGTGTTGACTGCAAACGCCCTGTAAAGGATATCCAACTAACTTTAACAATACGCTTTATTCAGGAGCGGCTGGCCGAGTGGTTAGAACGCCGGACTCTCATTCGGGAGACCCGGATTCGATCCCTCGGTAAGGTGTGGGATTTTTTTTCTGTCGGGGGCAAAAAGAAAATCCTAACCTGCACAATTCGCGGCGACTGCACTAGCCAGGCGGCCTTAATTCCTCAGGCTCAAAGACCCCTCTGCCATACACCGCAAGATACTATATTGGCAGTAAATGACAGTTTTTTTTTAAAACAATACTTGCAAGCCAGAACGAAAGCTCCGGGTAAAAGGACGAAAAACTAAGTTAATCATGGGTGAGTAGCGTGCAACATATTTATTTACTAGAAAAGTTATCAAAGAAGGCGACATTAGCAAAAAGATTACATCAGACCTAGTGTGCACATATCTGAATTTCACAAACTAAGCAGCAAAAAGGTTAGTGAGATTTGTGAAACTGATATTTGGCTTTAGAGATATCATCAATGACTGGTTTGGAATTGCTGCATCCAATCAAGAGAATTGCTTTCAAATGTCCATCAGTCAATATCGTTCGATGTGTTGACTTCACATAATTCATTTTTGAAAATGCTTGCTCACAGACATAAGTTGTTCCAAACACTGATGCCATACCAGCAGCACATTTCTTCAGTTTCGGAAACTCAACATCAGGTAAGCAGTGGTAAATTTAAACAAGTTTTCCTTCTCTGTGCTTCTCTTTCAGCAAGTCATTTGCTTTCAAATAAATGAGCTCCAATTGTAATTAAACTGGCACATCATCAAGGTTACAATCAAACGGATCCTGGAACAGAAGAATGTAGCTCTCAGTTCTGCCAAGATCTGACAATCTCTCCAATAAATGCTTCTTCAAGTCACGAATAATTTTTTTTCGGAAAATCGAGGTTGACATCTTCGGCGATTGTAGCGCAAAACTCTTTGAAACAGTGAAAATGAGAACAGTTTTCTCCTTCCAGTTATGCTTCACACAATGACAGTTTTCTCCGAAATCCTTTGATGATTCTGTAGAGATAACAGACGAAATTATCCTTTCCCCCAAGGTTCAAATTCAGTTCATTCATGTGGGATGTGATGTCCACTAAGAAGGACAACTTTGACAGCCAGGTTGGATCTGACAGCTGTGGATCAGCTCCATCTTTTTCAGTGAGGAAAACATCTATTTCGTTTCAGAGCTTGTAAAAACGAAACATGACTTTACCTCAGCTGAGACACCTAACTAATTTCTGATAAGGCAAGTCAAAGAATTCAAAATCAATTTCTTAAAAAAAAAAAACAAAAAAAAACAAAACAACACAACAACAATAACCTGGAACTGACGGTGATTGAGTGCATGTCCACGAATGAAGTTCACAGCAGAAAAGACTGGCTTCAGTACACAAGAAATATCTTAGTCTTTCTCACACAGTGCTTGCTGATGTATGAATCATTGTATGAACAGAGCGCCCGGAATTTGCAATTTTTCCAGCTGAGTCCTGATCCGCTCTATCAGACCTTTCCTCACTCCAGCCACTTTTCCCCTCCATTAACTGTAACACCCCGAAGCTTATTCCACTGAAGGTTATATTCTTGCAAAACTTTTTACACTTCCATGAACATGTTTTTTTCCAGTTTTTGTTCCATGGATGCTGCAAACGGATGCCAACTCTCCAGTTAATTGAAAGTTTAAATTGACACCACGAATGAACACGAGAAGTTGTGACGCACTCGAGAGATTAGTAGACTCATCCAGCGCCAGAGAATACCACGACAAGTTCCTTGTTTTCTCGCGTATCTATAGCACTATGTTCTCTCCAAGTTCTTCTGTTCTTCACACAACTGTACTTGCCGAAAGGCTGATAGTTCCAAACAAATCGGCTTTTTCAGAACACAAGTCATTTGCTGTTTCCATCATACACATTTTGATGAAGTTGACATGAGTAAACGATTTTCGTCGTTCTGGCATCTTATTAACTATTTTGTAACTTGTACGAGTGACAGATTCATTTTCAGCAATCTTTCTCGTGAAGAGATTTCTTTGTGTTCTCTTTGTGTTTTCTTCTGAACCACGTTTCATGGACTCATACTTCTCAGAGCGGAACTTTCCAGAAAACTTTAAATATGTTGATAGATGTTTTGTTTCGTAGTGGCGCCTAAGATTGTACTCTTAAAAACAGCAACACTTTCTCTGCATATTACGCAACTGGTTCTCTGGTCCTTTGTTTCCACAAAGAAGAACTTTACTCCCCATTCTTCATTGAAAACGCGACACTCGGCGTCCACTTTTCTTTTCTTAGTAGCCATAATGGAGGGTGAAGTAAACGGGATCTTAAAATGAAAAAGACTTTGAATGATAAACATAAATAAAATCCTATTGAAACACAAGAAAAGCAGCGGACTAGGGGTCACTAGTGATGCTACGGCTCACCAAAGGTACATGTAAAGTTTATAGGCACCTTTGGTAATAGAATATATCATATGATAAGGTTTGCAAAATATATAAATAGGGCCGGCCTAAATAAACAGCCTAGAGCAGTGTTTTTCAACCGGGGTTCCACGAGTGGCAACCAGGGGTTCCGCTGAAACAGACCGACATCGCTTAGCTGCAGCATATCTGCCCATCTGGTTTATTACATAAGGTAGGACAGACACCTAGATCAACGCACAGAGTCCATTGAGCAACTAAACATTTGCATAAGGATCTGCTCCAGCTCGATTAACACCTTGACCGGGGAATTCTTCTGAGCCGGGGATAATATTTTCGTAATAACACGAGGCTTCTATGAAATTTTATACTATGTTTGCTACTTTATTGCCTCTATTCACACTTGAAGTACACTTACCTATCAATGTCAACCAAATAAATCCTTGTTACATCCTATAAAATGGATGATTGGCAAAAAGAAGTAAACATTTATGGAGCACCGAGCATGTGTTGAAAGCTGGACGCATCTGGGGGAGGGAAAGATGCGTGTATGTGTGTGTGTGTGTTACCATGGAAACCATAGTAACATCAGAGCGTAGGCGGCGCTACCATGAGCCGAGGAAGGACTTGGGATGGCGCGAAATAAGCAAACATTACAATAAACAAGAAAATCTAGATACAATAATTTATAATTGAAAATATTAAATTTAAGACATATAGCAGCCAAGAGGTCTCGCACGTGTGAAGATCTCCTATTATTCTAAACATAATATTTACATGTAAATTGTATCACAACATCTCGTGTTCCATACGTTATATTAAGCAAAGTTCGAGTACCGTCGGCGGGCCGGATGAAATGACGTCGCTGGCCAGATCCGGCCCACGGGCTGTAGTTTGGTGACCCTGGTCTATACAAATATGGGGCTAGCACTTGATACATAATGTGCGTCAAAGTTGTTTTACTTCTTTAACTTCGATATACTCCAGGGTCGCCGCATTCTAATATGGATACCACGAAATGTTCTGCGCAGTAAAGGCGGCCGCCGTTAATTGACATCTTCACCCACAGAGAGCCGATTAGTCTAAACAAATATGCAGCTAGCACCATATACCTGATATGCCTCAAGGGTCTTATGCTTCTTGAAATACTGGTTTAAATATGCAGTGGCTTTCAGAGTGAAGATTATGTACGATGTTCTGTGTTCTGAAGTCATGTTGTTTGTTGTCTCGTACACAAACTGAAAACGAGGGCTTCTGAGCTGAAATGTTGTTAAAAAAAAAAAGTGATGAGAATATCGCAAACCATGATGAGAAAACTACTGATGTTCTATAAGAACTTAACACCGACGAAAACTGATTCATGAGATATCTCTGAAACTGAAATATTGAAATAATTTGTTACATTACACGGCACTGGGTGCCATGACCCAAAAGTAGCCATGATAGAGTTAATGTAAGAAGCGACAGTGACGAACTATATTAATAGGACAAGAAAGTTTTTAAACACCAGTGACGGATAAACAGTAACAGAATACAACTCACGACAGGTGTAACACAGGCGATAAGTCGAACGACGGTTAGTTAACGCGGGGGATTAGTCACAAAAGTCACGAGATAAGATGGACGGTCAGACAGTGACTAGACTTGGAAAGCATTCTGCAAAGGGCCAGCTGTTAGGCTAACATCGACATGTCAGCTAAAGAAGATCTACTCTATTATATGAGTGGCTGACGAAGTACCACTGTGCCGGTGAAGGAGTAGGTAGACGCTGATAGGCCATATTTTCCAACGCCAACACTGAGGCTAGAAGTGTGTGCACTCTGATCGGATACAACCGTAAGTTGGTTCCATTTTCTATTTTCAGCAACAGATGATTTAAGACCATAACACTAGGGGCGACTCGAGAGTAGGGGCTCCGGGGACAGATTGCTTTGCATGTACGATGTCTAGCCGAGTCACATATTGAACGGGGACCAGTCTTGGTCGATGCAGGAACTGATTCACCGTGGGTTGCCAAAAAATTAAAAAAAAAAAGTCATCGGGTACACTGATAACGAGTGTGTTGTAAATTCATGTGTCAGCTGTGACGCATTTGAATGAACGTGTGCCAATGGCTGTATGTGAGACAACGAGTTATCCTTTAAGCACCAACAACAATGTGGCACGAGGCTACAAACTGACATTATACCACAACAAGAAATGATGCACAAACCAAATGGAATCAGAAGAAGAGGCTGACCATGTAAACGATGGACAGAGGGAATAAGAGAATCCATGGGAATCTCGATACTTGAAACCCATAAACAGACACTCTCGCGGTGTATGCTTCACCTCGATACCGCAAGGTACGAGAGGAATAAAATGAGATGAGATGACAATGAGGTGAGATGAGATGGCG